>QXTE01000079.1:2027-114001 GCA_003942145.1 Platysternon megacephalum | reverse complement strand
TAAGAAGCCCCTGAGCTGAGTGCATCTCAGTTTCAGTGAACTGCAGATGGGTGTGGCCCAACCTCTGTCTGTGCTGAAGCTGACTGGAGTGTCTAACTTAGCAAGACAGGAGTGGAGGGGTGCCTGTTCTGGCAGGAGGGGGTTCTCTGTGGTATCCCAGCTCATCGAGTGATGGTCTCAAGGGAAGACAAATGAAAATTGATGTACAATTTGCCTGGGAAAAGGCTGACCTGGAAAAAGAAAAGGCTGCCCACCAGCCTGGACTTAAGAGACAAAGCAATTAAGACCCAGAAGCATGAACTGGCTGTAATGGAGTGAAAGAGGGGCACAGAGACATGTATCCTGGAGCTGGAAGTTGGGGTCCTGGTGACTGTTGCGGTGGGAACAAACCCCAAGGACTCTAGCTGGAAGCAAACCCAACCTGAGTGAAAGGGGGGGGATTTTGCTGGCCAGTGAAACGTCTGTCATAGCTGGTAGCTGTGAGCCTACAGCTGGGTCAGGGTCTCTTTCCCTTTTGGGGGACACAGGAGTGTCTGCCCCATAGGGGAGCCCAAAAACGAATTTTAGGTACTGCATCCGCCATGGTCAGTGTCCAAGTCTCTGGCAGTAAGTTCAGGAGGAGGGTGTGACATTGTGCAGTCTATATGGTTTTATAAAAACATGATAATAAGTGAATATAATGTAACTGGAATAGTTTTATAAAAACATATCGACTGCACAACGTCACAAGGATGACCTGGCATAACAACAGAACAAACTGAAGAGGCATTTTAAAGCCTTCACTGAGAGGTTCCTAGTTCAATAATGGCTCAAGGGGTAACAAAAAATCATTGTTACCAGCAGATGGCTATTAAGTGGCCTGTGTAAAATAGTTGGAGGTTCAGTCTAAATCCTAGCACATCATTATTCATAGCTCTAAAGTTACCTCCCTTGAGGGCAGTGGCTGGTCATCTCTACGGGAAGGCCAAGAGGAGAACAGAGAATGACTTATTGGCTGCAGAACAGCCATTTGTCCAGTGAGAGAAAACTGTCCTCTAGCAGAGAACTTATGGTGTACACTTACCTTCTTTAGCTGCTTTGACACAAGTTTTACGTCTTTTCATTAGTGGTTGAAAATGGGGTGGTTAGGAAGGTAAAAAGAAAAAAAGGTGAAGATGAAGGAGAAGGAAATTCTCCAGGCTCACCCATTAAAATCACTTTATTATTTATTTGTATTGCAGTAGCATCTAGAAGCCTCTGTCATGCACCTGAACTCCACTGTGCTAGGTGCTATTGCAAACTTACTAACAATACTTACCTTGTATGTTCTTCATTTCAGATAGACTGATTCACTACATTTGAATCCAAAAAGTGAACCAAAACAACATTTCTTGATCCACAAATTAAAATCCTAGTGTTAGATAATTATCAGAGCCTGTGAAAGATGCACCCCCTTACTGCAACTGGGAGATAGAAATTACTGCTACGAAAAGAAAAAGATATTTCATACTTCACCCATTTAATAGATGCAAAACTGTCTTGCTGCAAATCCAGTAGTCCTTCATGTATCGCATCACATTTGGCAGGTCTTCCAGAGCAGGACTCTGCAGGTCTCCTGTATGAATTACTCTGGGTAACTTTGTTCACCAGGTGTGATATCTGTATAATAAGTGACAATAGCTAGTGCATGTTTTACATACCAGCACCCTTGCAGCCTATGTTAATGGGTTGGGGTTTTTTAAACGTATCCATGAATAAAATGGACATCTAAAGAGGGAGATTAATTTCATCTTACATAAACTAAGTAAGTGATGTAGCTCAATGCAAATTTGCTGGTATGCCTCTCCCCCTAAACATGTAGATGTGTGAGCCTCCTCCTAAAAAGGCTTATTGTCAAACACAGATCTCTCTGTTACTGTTCTCATATCGTTTCCTTATTTTATGTACAATTAGAGTTTCTGCAAATCTCCAAGCACTCAGTTAAAACACAGGTAACATTTGTCTGGTTTGAGGTCTCATTCCAAACTCTAGACTCGGAGAGGCTTCATTGACAGCTTTGTGACCCATTTCAGTTGAACCCAGGCCTAGTGTCAAATGAACCTGGACAGAAAATTGTACCTGCTAATTAGTTCTCACCATGAGGGACACTCTCTTCAGAGTTAAAGGGTTCCCCTTTCCAATGGGCCACCTTACAGGTCTGTCTGAAAATAAAAGCATTTGATGCTGAATTCTGCCCTACACTTACATTCCTATGTCCCATGTAAACCCAGTGCAATCACTAAGGTGTAAATCAGGTGAAAGTCTGTTAAAAAAATATATTAAGGATATATCAACCTCTCCATTTGCACAACACATAGCACATCCTAATATTAAATTGACGATAATAAATAAGTTATTACAGAAGATTAACCTACTTTTCTTTTATCTTCAAGAGACATTGCTTCCAGCTCATAATCCGCACGCCCATGAAATGCGATGCTGAAGCGCCTCCCTTCACTGTCTTCATAGGATTTAACTTGTGAAAATGGGAACTGTTTCTTGATGATCCCTTTCTCAATGTTAAAAATGGTCTGTGTGTTAAAATCAATCTGGAAGAGAAAGATCTTTCTCATTTGATTTCACCTCTTCCCTTCATTAACAAGGAAGGGCCCATTACCAATATTAACGTGAAATATTTTGGTTCCTGGCTCAAGGGCCAACTGAGAAAATGTATCTGTTCTGTTGACAATTAGAATCAAGAACAAACTTTTTCATATCCAACCACTGTCCTGTATTTACTGTTGTTACCAAAGAAATACATATTTATTGCATCTGTGTTTTCCTTATCTCTTTGATAAATATACATCAGTTCAACATTCTGAAGCATTGTTTTCTTTGAAATTTTCCACATATCTTGTATAAGCCAGTGCAAGAGCTTGTTCTACAGCAGCAGCACAGGCTAGTGGAATAATCTTCTCACTGGAGCATTAATTACTGGGCAAAGAACAGGCTGATGCCTCTAGCCAGGTGTCAAAGTTGATTGGCAGTCACCAGTCAAGTGGCCATTCTTTAGCAATGGAGGGGAGCAAAAACAGATCGATCTGCATTTTAACAAACAACAACATGGAACTTCTTTCACCATGAGGCTCCATGTCTCTGTCCTCAGAGTGGGAACTAACTTTATTTAGGGGTAACCCTCAGGAAAATACATTTCAAAGGGTGACTGGTCTATAAAAGCGAGGGGCAAAAAACACCCCAGATATGCTCTCTTTCTCTCTCTATCTCTCTCACACTTTCTTTTTCACCTAAGAAGACAAAGGAACCAGCCCTTTGGCCTTTAAGGGCAGATCCTAACTTGAGAATTTGGTCAGCTATATTGCTGAGAATATGTGGTAATAATTTTACCTTGATCCAAGTCTTGTTTATTAAGTTTTAGTTACTAGGAAGCATTTTCATCTTATTTCTCTTGTAACCATTTCTTACTTTAATACCTTATACGTGTACTCATTTAAAACCCACCTCTTTGTAGTTAAATACATTTGTTTTATTCTTTAATCAGAACTAATCCAGTGTTGGGTTTAAAGGGAATTGTTTGGAAACTCCAATTACAGTAGCAAAGGGTTGTACATTGACCCCTTACAGGGACAACGGACTTCTAATATCGGAACCGCCCAGGAGAGGGCTGCATAGTACAGAACACACATTTTGGGGAAAACTCAGGACTGGACATATGTTGGGGTTGCCTGGCAAGCAGTAACCAAGGCTGCTGGAAGCCAGAGTGTTACTGCTGTGTTGCTGACAGGCTGCTGGATTCAGTGTCGCTGGACCAGAACTGCCGCTACACAGACATTTAGGGGGTGACCAGCATGCTGTCTGGCTGTTTCTGAACAGCCCAGTGTGGGAGCTACAACAGCAAAGCATTGTGAGGCACCCAAGGTTGCAGGGCAGGTGGTGACAACCCCTCACTTGTTTGGATTGCACCCTGGAATGCAATACTATGTCTACACTTAAAACACCAGCACTTCAGTGAAGACGCTACCTACGCCGATGGGAGGGCTGCTAGATGGCAGCTAGGCCGACGTGAGAATTCTCTGGGGCTAGGCCAATTTAACTGTGTCGCTCAGCAGTGTGGATTTGTCATACCCCTGAGCGATGTCATTACAACTGATCTAATTTCCTAGTATAGACCAGGCCTCACAATAGCAACGGGTGCGTTTCGCCCTTCACTGTAGTTAATCCACCTCCCCCAGAGACAGTAGCTAGGTTGACAGAAGAATTCTCCCGCTGCTGTAGTGTTTTAACGTAGACATAGCCTAGGTTATTATCCTTCCTGCACAGAAATAGAGTCTAGTTAAAGCAGAATATTTTGTGCGCAGACAAACCCTTACTCTGACTGGGCTCACTTCATCCCAGCACATATTGTGTGAATCCCTTCTGAGCACACAGGGCTTTGCTGGTTAAATGAGGTGTGAATTAGAGCTATGTCAATTTACACCAGATGAGGGCTTGGCCCAGTCAAGGGCAGGGGCAGGAGGGAAGAGCGGTATAGTTTGCTGTGTTACTGGGTTTGTGAAGCTGTTGTAACCTTTCTAAGATAATCAGGAAATCAGGTTTATGATTTGAAAAATATCTGAATGTTTTAGAAACTAAGTAGCTAAATCTTAACCTAATGGTTTGTAGATCAGAACTTTGGGCAGAGATTTTCAATAATGCACAAAGGATTTAGGAGCAACTAGTCCCACTGACTTTCAATAGGACTTGTGTACCTAAGTCCCCCAGGCATATTTGAAAATCTCTTCCTTAGTTCTAAAGTCCACAGGTAGGATTTATAGATCATTACTAGAGAGACATGCTGTCAAAGGAAATTTTAAAAGAAAATAATACTTTTATAAGTGCCAAGTTGTAAATGAAGAACAGTGTGCAAAGGGAAACCATCACAATCAAATATCTTTGTCATGGAGCACAATAGCTAGAGTTGAAAGATGTCTTAGATCTTCAAGTCCATCCTACAGCCTACAGGTTATAATTCCCCAACAGAGGAGGTATCAAATATTAATTGCACAGAACTTTTGGTCTAAAAGGCAGAGAATTAATTAATATTTCAAACATTTCCACTGGATTTTAATTCAGGCAATATATTGGACTACGGAGTATATTAAACCCACATTCAAGTTTATGCAAAAATATAGTATGTGCAATATTTCTGCAGAGGCAGGGGTTTGTATTCATGAAGTTACCTGCAAAATTCGTTTCTGCCACCTATATCGTTTGTATTTGTAGACACTGAAGTTGAACTGTGAACCAGTCAGCAAATCCTGCGAATCCTGGAAAACATTATTGATATCAACTAAAATCTTATGTTCTTTCAATACATATTAATATGAAATTCATTAAGACTCTTGAGTGAAGTCCCCCTTTGTGCAATATGTCAATGGTGTCAGAGGCTTTGTCAGGACCTCTGCACTGGGAAGAATTGTACCACCATAATGGCTTGATTTTCACACGTGCCAAGCATCCACAAATCCTACTGAAGTAACTGAAGCTAAAGGCGATATCGTGAGAGGGAGAAGGAATGAGCAAGGGAGAGACAGAGGAAGAAACAGAATTGAGAAGGGGTAGTAAGGTGGAAAGGGAGACCTCAGAATTCTACTAAGTGCATTTAAAACAACATAAATGCATTTAGTACAATGCAATAGCCAGTCTATTAATCAAACTAGCAAACTAAAAGGGCATCAACCTTTGTAGAAAGGCACTTTCATCATCAGATTACTGAACAGGATGAAGTAGAACTAGAGATATAGGATTTGCCCATGCCCATAAATGCTGGCTTCTAAAATTGGCTATTGCACTTACATGTACTGATTTTACAAGCTATAGGATAATGTGCTCTGTATTTGTGCACCAAAGGTGAGGCTTTAACTGTGTTCAAGTTTGATTTAGCTCTCAGTTTAATTATCACAGACTATAGTACTGTGGGCAGTAGCGAAGAAACCACTTATAATGTGTTATTTCTAGAACACATCATCCATATAAATGTCCTGTTAGTGATAATATACTATAAGAGAGGGGATTTCCGCTGCAACGAAGACTTATTCTGTGTATTAACTCACATCAACACAGCCTCTTTAGTGTTGTAAAATTAAAGAGAGACATTCATACAACCTGAAATTTTTGATACAATCATCCTTACAGCTCTCCTATCTCATATCACAGAGCTATAAAGTCTAAACCACCAGGAGCCAAATTCTGAATTACTTACACAGAGAGCACCATCTACTTACAGTATGAACTGCTTTTACTTTAGATTTAGGGAATGCAGAAAGACTCACAAAATGGCAGCTGCCTCTGCTGACAACTGTCCAAAAATGTTAAGCTGCAGTACGCAGAAAACAAAATGATAATATCACATAACTACAAGCACCACAAACCAGTTCTCAGTCACTCATTGCTTTTGCCCAAGTAAAAAACTTAGTAAAAAAGGGAGTAAGAACCATCAAGATCTGGATCCATAATTGCTAGTTCTAACTTCACTTTGTTTCATCACTTGAAGAAAATGATGTCCATGCAGCCCTCTATGTTCTTGGCTAATCCCCAGCTGTTAGACCGTTCAGTTCTGTGCTGCAAGAGGACACCAAACTGCTGCTTACTTTTTTTCCTCCTTCTAGATGAATCTTATGCAAGCAGAGCACTTATTAAGCAGTGTAGGAACTTATTCAAAAGCAAACCCAAAATGAATTTAGAAGAGGCCTGATGACTCCCATCTCTCAAAAATCACTAACAGCTTCTCTGGCGTGAAATATTTTCAAATTGTGCTATTATCACTGTGTGAAGATTTCTCATAGACATTCCCCTGGGGAGGCCAGTTTTCAAAATCCAGTCCTAAGGGGTTTGCAGAGGTTGAAATATTAATGAAGGCTGATGAATTCTGATGGTGACTGGAGGGAGATCATGGGATAAAGATTGGAGAGCAGAAGGAGGAGTTGGAGATATCTGGAAGAACTGAAGGAGAGTAAGAAGGGAAAGGACCAGATTGAGAAGTAGGAGCAAGGAAATGCCCATTGGAGGAAGAGGATGAGAACTGGGGGATGAGGGAGGAGTGTCTGGACTCAAACCCACACTTTACATGAAACCAGCGTAGAGCTTGTGCTTTTGCTCCACTTCAACTCACTTCTACTCCTACCTGAGCTGCGTGGTGTTAGCTTATTCCATGTGTCATAAACAAAAGGGGAAGTTGTTAATCAGTTATTTATTGCTTTTCAATGAACCTAGTGGAGGTTTTAGTGGCAAATAAATCCAGTCTTTGTGCCAAGTTAAATGGAGCGTGCCATGTCATGTGCTCAGGCCTGGTCTACACTAAAAACTTATGTTGCCATAGCTACAGTGCTCAGGGGTGTGGAAAAGCCACACACCTGAGTGCCAGAGCTAGTCAACCTAACCCCCGGCATGGACGCACCTGGGTCCATGAAAGAATGCTTCCCTCAACTTAGTACTGTTGTTTGGGGAAGGGAAGTTCCTATAGCAATCGAAAAACCCCTTCTGCCGGTGTAGTCTACATCTACACTACAGGGTTATAGCAGCATAGCTACAGTGCCCTCGCTATTCCTCTGTAGCACCCATATAGTGTAGAAATGGTTCCAGACACCTCCCTAAAAACTCTACTAAAATCAAGTGAAGTTAGGAACCTAAATACCTTGGTCTGGGCCTAGATTCCCTTGGCTCAGCTGACCTGTGCTCAGTACAAGATTCAGGTAGGGGAAAAGGCACCTTTAAGCCACTGTTATGCTCCCCTTATCCTTGGTGGGCCAGGGACCAAGCCAATCCCAGGCATAAGTAAAAGTTGCTCTAACTTACACCAGACTACCCTCCGACCTGTCCCTTTACTCTCAGCCATGTCTCCTCCACTAGGTGCCATACAGACTGGCATCACAGGAGTGCCTATGGTTGCCATACCCCTCTTGAGGACTCTTATACTGAAGGAATCCTCAGAAACTAGATCCATTGCATTTGCAGTTGCTGTGCACTGCCAGAATGACACAAAGCAGCTGGAGTGGGACCTGGATCTGTCCCAGCATATATGATTGTTAGACACACAAACAGTTTGAAATTATTGTAGAATATATTTTAAAAGTGAGCAATCTTACCATCGGGAATGCCATATTCATTGCTTCCTTTTCTGCATGCGTCTCTTTCTGTGCCAAATCCAAAGCTCCGTCGATGCTCAGTTCTTTATTTTTCACCATGTTCATAATTTTCAGGATTTTTTCCTGGCTTAGCTAGAACACAAACCAATCAGAAGTGCTTTTAAGAAGTGTGTCACTAAGCTAGTGAGGCTACAGCAGAACCCGTGACAGTTACAGCTACAATATCTGCCATAAAATTTCCATTTCATTCGTATTTTGTTTTATTGACAACCTGGCTGGTGAATATAAGCTCCCATTGAAACAAAGTGTGAGCCAGTAAGATATCAAATATACAAGCGCTTGTACAATTTCAGAATACAGGGTTGGTCATATTTGGAGCTGAAATTGCTGGGAAGATTTTTTTTTTAAACTTAGAAAATTTAGCAAGAGGTGAGAATATCAGTTTTATGTGCATGCCTGTGTCTTAGCCATGGTGCGGAGTATTGCATTCTAACAGTGTGAAAGCAAATCAGTATCATCAGAAATTTGCAGGGGAGGGGATGGAAAAAAAGAGATTGAGCTGTGTATCACCAGGCCTAACTGTCATCGAAACTTGTCAAAATATGTTAACAGCAAAGAACTGTGCTTATTTCAGTGGTACATAAACAAAAGGTAACATTGTTAATAAGTCTAAACATAAATAAAATTGTTTTTAAATGAAGCTAGTGGAGGCTTTACTATCAGATAAAACTCAAGCAAGACAAAAAGGGAAATTGGAGTAAACAGGCACCTTAAACTACGATAGTTTATGTTGTTAGCAAAGCACTTTCACGGACTTGGTTTCTCTTTGTAGCAGCATGTACAATTGCCATGTCAGATCAGACCAGTGGTTGATCTAGTCCAGTATCCTCTCCCCAGGAGAAAGTATATGCAACAGCACATACATGGGGGGAAATTGCTTTCTAACTCCAGACGATTAGGCCCGGATTTGTAAAGATATTTAGGCATTGCTCTCCTCAGCATTACAAGGCCTAACTGACTAGCCGGAGTCTCATTTTCAAAAGCGATTAGGCTCCTAAATTAAGCCTTGCAACACTGAGCAATGCCTAATTATCTTTAAAAATCTGGGCTTCAGTGATTAGTCTAATGGTCAAACTAATAAGCACAAGGAAGTCCCAGGAGAGACCCATTTAGATTTGAGAGGCACTATTGAGTAGTTCGCCCCCACCTCCCTCCCACACACGCACTCACCTAATATGAACAGAACAATTTTCAAAGAAAACCTGTTTTTTCCTCTTCAATTAAAGCATTTTCCTGACATGCTGGAAACTCAGACATAATGACATTGTGCTACAGCAGGTACCCCAGGAGTTAAAACTGATTAGGTCATTATCCAAACTGAATGAAATGCAAAAGACAAACAACTTAACTGAATTTGCTATTTAAAATTCTAGGGGATTATTAATAGCTCAGGTAAGGATTTTGTTTCTGAATGCAACTTTTATCTTGACAGTGTTCCTTTAAAGGGCAACAAATACTTGAAGTCTCTGTGACGGGTTGGATCACAGAAACCCCCTTGGGAATTGTCAACTGATGTGCCAAGACTACTTCTGCCCCTGCTTTCCCTGCCAGCATGGGAATCCAGCACCCTGTCTTGTTCAGCCAGACACACCAGTCTGCTCCAACACAGACCCAGGGTCTGAACCACGTGCCCCAAAGCTGCAGACTTAACTGAAAGCAACTTACAGAAGTGTTCCTGTCTTTAACACTCAGATGCCCAACTCCCAATGGGGTCTAAACCCCAAATAAATCCGTTTTACCCTGTATAAAGCTTATACAGGGCAAACTCATAAATTGTTCGCCCTCTATAACACTGATAGAGAGAGTAAAAAGTGATTTTATTAAATACAGAAAGTAGGATTTAAGTGGTCCCAAGTAGTAACAGACAGAACAAAGTGAATTGCCAAGTAAAATAAAATAAAACACGCAAGTCTATGCCTAAGAAAACTGAATACAAATAAAACCTCACCAGTTCGTTAGCTTCCTTTTACAGACTAGTCTCCTGCTAGTCTGGGTCCAGCAATCACTCACACCTCCTGTAGTTACTGTCCTTTGTTCCAGTCTCTTTCAGGTATCCTTGGGGGTGGAGAGGCTGTCTCTTTAGCCAGCTGAAGACAAAATGGAGGGGTCTCCCAGGGGTTTAAGTAGACTTTCTCTTGAGGGTGGAGACCCCCTCCTCTCTCCTTTGCAAAGTCCAGCTCCAAGATGGAGTTTTGGAGTCACATGGGCCAGTCACATGTCCATACATGACTGAGTTTCTTACCAGCCAAGCCACATTCCTGGGAAAGCTCCGATGTGGATTGGCATCTTCAAGTTCATTGTTGGCTTAAGTGGTTCTTAACTGGGTACTTAATTTGAACATTCCTTTCTCAAGAAGCTGACCAAATGCTTTACTAAGGCTATCAAGCAAGTATACAGCCAATATTTCTAACTTCAAGTACCAAAATGATACATGCATACAAATAGGAGGAATGTATTCAGTAGATCATAACCTTTACATAGATATGTTACCTGGCATAAAACATATTCCAGTTATATCATATATATATTCATAAGCATATTCCCATGAAGCCTTATGGGGTACACCGTCACAGTCTCATTAGAGTTGCTAGAGAGAGAGAAAGAAACAGGGGAGTAAAGTTGATAATTCCAACTGCAGTGTGCTGTCTCCTTCATACTCCCATTGGAGCATACTGTACGTCTCCAGGAGGTCTGAGTCTGCCACACGCAACAGTATGGAGGATTTCACTCTCCAATTTCTCTCCAAATATCGCTTGCTTTCAGGAAGAGTTGGGAACACAACAGTCACTTCTGCCTCTTCCTTGCCAGGATCCCTCCCAAGGATTCCTTTGTTCCAGTTTTTGGGATTCTGTGTGAGGCCTCCAGGTGCTGTCCAAAAGGCACAGCCCAAGGCAGGGGCACTTCCAATTCAGGCTGCTCTTGGGGCCAAAGCAGCACTTTGCAGGGGCTGCTAAATTACAACTGTTTCCCCTTGCAGCATAAGCCAAAAGGCCATAGTGCTACAAACTAAAGTACCATCCCATAGTCTTGTGAGGGTCCAGTATATACAGTCCAACACAACATCTGCAGTGGGGAAGTTCTCCCCCAGGCCCTTATAGCTAAGTATAGGGGCAGAGTGGGCAGTAAGAATCCCCCCCTCAGTTTTCTTCTGACACTGTGTAAGGCAGTGGTGGGCAACCTGCGGCCCACGGGCTGCACGCAGCCCATTAAAGTAATTCGCTGTTGGGCTGCGAGACAGTTTGTTTACATTGACTGTTCGCAGGCACGGCCACCCGCAGCTCCCACTGGCCGCGGTTCATCGTTCCTGGCCAATGGGAGCTGCGGGAAGCGGCAGCCAGCACATCCCTGCGGCCCGCGCTGCTTCCCGCAGCTCCCATTGGCTGGGAACGGCGAACTGCGGCCACTGGGAGCTGCAGGCAGCCGTGCCTGCAGATGGTCAATATAAACAAACTGTCTCGCAGCCCACCAGTGGATTACCCTGATGGACTGCATGTGGCCCGTGGGCCGCAGGTTGCCCACCACTGGTGTTAGTTGTTGAGGTTTTGTTTTTGTTTTTATTTCCCAGCCCTAATCACCTGACACGGGCCTAGGTTATAATAGGTCAATACCCTGTCACGTGACAGATGTCCATCTCTGCTCCTGTTATGCATAGGTTGCCACACTCTGACTATTTCATAGTGATGGTGACGTGGAGTGTATGTGTAGCTTCATGCTGCAGTGAAAAGCAGGCCTCGTCCACATTGTGGTGTGTAACAACATGTGTCAGAGAAACCCCCTTCAAGAGCTTTCTCCCATTGATAGAGTCTCTCTCTGTTGTTGGAAAAGGCTCCAGCTGCCTGAGGCTTTCCCAACCAGAGCCTTTTCTTACGGTGGAGAAAGGCTCCAGCAATGGGGAGACAGCTGGACACGACACTGTTAAAAATAGCCATGTAGACAGGGAGGCACATCTTGGGTAAGTAAAGAGTCATGTAAGGTATGTATTCGCATCCGTACCCACTCTCTTCAGGTGTGTCTTTACCTGCCTAAGCTGCACCTCACAAGCTACAATGCTATTTATATCCATGCTGGGAAGCTACATGCATAGATATGCTACATGCCACTGAAAAAAGCATGTAATGTAGACATACCTTATGTTAATCACCCTTAGCCGGTAAATCAGCTTTTGTATCAACAGGTATTGTATAGAGAAAGTAAAAAAAAAAAAATTCTTCTAAGACCTTGGCATTTTTCATGCTAAATGCAAAGGTAATTTATGGCACAGCTCCAAATAGTAATACGAACTGTGAGGAGTGAATAAAAGCATGATAATTCTTTCATATCTGCTGAGGCACATACAGTTCTTAAAATAACCTTCCCATTCTGTATTTGAATTTTAAATGGTACATGTACTTACCACACACATATACAATTATCTCTTAACACTATGATCCCCCCACTGCACAGTTTCAATGTAAACAAACAGGAATTTGAATATATTTGAATTTTTAAAAATGGTTTCCTTAAGGCTAAATTCTGCCAACTTTTAACTACCATATCCCATTTGCAAAGCAAACCATCTCCCTATAAGGAGTTGCTTAGTGTGACCAAAATTGTTATGTGAAAAAGGTGCAAAAATTTTGCACAGGAATGAAATGTATAGTCCAAAGGTAATATCTTGACCTCATTCTAGTCAATGGCACAACTCTCATTGACTTCAACAGCGCCAGAATTTCACCTCACTTGTTCAAATCCCAGTTTAAGTGGACAAAATAATGTATTTGCACTGGTCTGGATTTGTGCATATAACCATGTTGTATGCCTGTACAATGCATGTGTGTAAATCCTAATCTGTGCGCATGCATTGGGGTATTTTCTCACTTAAACAGGGTATACAGAAAAGAGTAACATTTGTGCATACAAAAATCCAGCTCTGCATTTTGTCTCGCCAGTTACATTTCACTGACAAAAGTCTTCTTTAAATTAGGAAAACTGAGCCCCTAAGACATGAGAACAACATAGTACGTCTTTTAATTTTCTTAATAATGCATAAAGACTAATGGTTGCAATAGAGAAGCAAGCGGTTTAGCGAGTCAGAAGTTTCAAATTATTAATTGCTAAGTTAGGCTGCTGCCATTTCACCAATTCCCCAGAAAGCACAAAATATAATGCTTGTTATAGTTCTTTTTAATAGCATGATAGTTTCTAATGCCATTACTTTGCTCCCATTGTAACTGTCAATAGGGGGGAAATGTTTTAAAGACAACAAAGAAAACAAGGTATCTTTTCAGTTGGTGAGATCTGTCAAAATTATTTGTCAGAAATCTGTCTGGGTTGTTGAGGTTTTTGACAGCCACGTGGTAGCATGCTATTTTACTTGCAAACAAGACTTGAGTAGCAGATCCTGACCTTTATGGTTAGTATTGAAAGAGGCTTTTCTCTCATCATATCACAACTTCTGTAATGCTCACGCTTTTATTTGTTTGGGAGGGGGGTTGTTTTCTTAAAAAGAAAACTGCTTTCCTCAAATTAACCACTAAATGTCACCAAGTCAGATTGTTTTATATTGTCTAACAGAATGTGACTGGTGCAACCAGATGTAACATTCTAATACAACATTGGGCAACAAAGCAGCTTGAAAAGAAAAATTAAACTGTATTTATGATAGAAAATACACATTGTGGAAATAAATAATAATTCCATTAATAACATATGCCTGCTACTGCCAGGTTAAGGTTGCTTGTTCACTACATCGTCTACCTGAAGGATGGTCCAGTGGTTAGAGCCATAGCCTAGGACTTGGGACACCTGCATTCAATTCCCTTGCTCTGCAACAGATTTCCTGCATGACTTTGGGCAAGTCACTTAGCCACCCTGTTCCTCAACTATAAAAATGGGGGTGGTGATCATTCTTCTGTACCTCACAGGGGTTTTGTGAGGGTAACTACATCAAAAGTTTGTGAAGTGCTTTGAGATATACTACTGAAAAGTGCTATATAAGAGCTAGATGTTTATTATTAATGTGTCTAAAGACTTTGAGTGATTCGAAAGTAAAATCCATTCTCACAATTGAGGAAAGGGTGCAGGAACTCATCATGTATCCAGTACTTCTGCCTACAGGTTGGAATACTGGATAATATGCTTATATACTACTTGGGTATGGTGATAATGGATCTTTGTAATGGTGGGTTGTGTGATCCCTTGCTTTCTCTGGGCAGCTGGCATGGATAGCCCTAGATGACCTCTTGCAGGATTTTCCGTCATTCTCCCCTCACCCTAGTGCAGCCCCACACTGGGCCTTAAGTATTATGGAAAGCTTTGAGCCAGCTCTCCACATCAGGATAAGTTTTACTTGAATCTTTCCAGACCTTATATGGATACGCTGAAGAGAAGTTTAGTCCTTTTACTTGAGTCATGTAAAATTAGATTGAACAAAGCAATAGAAAATATACACAGCTATGAAACAATCTGGGAATAAAATGGACTAAGTGACCTATAACTTTTTTCATCTCTAATCTGTAACATTCATTTAGTTATAAACAATGGGCATTTGCTATGTACCCACAGGCAAAATGCAAAGGGTAACCGACTCTAGTTCCCCTTAGGGACATTCCATGCAAGGTCTGGTGCTCAGGTTATTTCTATTCATGTGAAATCCCATCTCACCAGAACAGTATTTGGATCATAACAAAAGTGGGGCAATCTGACACAGAAAATATCCAGAACTGGAGATTATTTGCCATACCAACACCAATGCAAAACACAGTGGGTTGTGCAGCAATGAACCCATCCAGCTAATTAATGGGTTTAGTCAAATGTGTGTAATCTCAATTAATTTACTACAATCAATGGGGATACCCACAGTAAAATACCCTTTCAAGTTTAGCTAGCTGAAAATCACAGCCAGCAATGCACTGAGCCACGTCATTGTCAATGTGAAACCAAATCCTATTCTCCATATAAACAGACCTTTAATTCTAAGCCAGGGAAAACGTGGATTGTTATCAATGAGAGATTTTGCTGCCTTGATTATAGGCTGAGAGCAACATTCCCCTCTTCATTTACACAAAGGGAGAGGACCAAAATAAATGACCCCTGGCTGCAGGGGCCTCCAGAAAAGGGCAGCACTGACGCTGAGAACTTGTTCCCTCTCTTTCTGGTGCTCAACAGGATCAATGCTTTAGGAATGACTGCCCTCCATATTGTCCCTTACACACACAGGTGCTGGAACTAGGTCTGCTGGGGGTGCTGCCACACCCCCTGGCTTGAAGTGGTTTCCATCATATCCAGGGTTTACAGTTGGTTCAATGGCTCTTGGCACCCCCACCATACAAATTGTTCGAGCGCCTCTGTTCACATCCCATGAATTTCTGAGTGGAAGTTTGATTGAGTGTCAGTGCTGCCTGAGACTAGGTGGTGAGGGAATATCTTTGATTGGACCAACTTCTGTAAGAGGTACTAATACCTAAGGAGGACGTCCTGCAATTGCATCTGTACAGCAGCCGGGGATGCTGCCACCACTTGGTAAAAGGAGAGGGAATAGCAAGATGGGTAACATTTCTAATTTTACTAATAAGAAATTAAAGTGGAGCCTTACGTCTGGATTATTTCTTGGATTCTCAAAATTTGCCATTACAGGAGAAAAGAAAATCCCAATCTTGGAAAATGAAATAAATATAGGAAGGAAAATTATTTGAGCACATCAGCCTGATGCTTTATATCCAGCATCTGGTTGCACTTTCATTCGTTTTAAGGTCTGGTGCTTCAAAACTGAATCTTAAAGAAACAATAAAAGGGTCTGCTCTCATCTGGCAAAGCAGGATAAAGTGACTTTGAGGTAAAGCCTTTAGGGCATTTCCTGTTGACTCAGTGCCTTCCAGCTACAGGGCCTTCTGCAAAACAAGTTTAGTGGGCGAACTTAAAAATAAATGCCAAGATGTAGTGCAGTTATTGACTTGTGATGAAATTTATCATAGCAGCTTCTATGTACCAGCCTATGCCTTTAACAAAAAAGAATAGCTTGTTTCAGTATGTTTTTTAAAGGAGCTGGCTTAGTTTGTGGCAAAGAAGCCTAGGCATTTCCAGACCTCACCATAATATGTTGCACTCCGTTCTATTGGGGAATCAGAGATGGTATTTAAGTGAATTTATGGACATATGGCCAAATTCAGAGCTGGTGTGTAGGGGTTTAATTCCATTGTTATCAGTTAAATAGCACTCACTTACTCCAGGTCTCAACCGGGTGCAGAGCATCCATCCCTTTGCCCCTACACATTCATTTCTGGCTTTATGAGTAGGGGATATTTGAAACCCATCCATTTCTGACCTAGCTTAATTTACAATGAATATCAGTACAGATGATTGATGTGACATGCCTCACTGGCACCACTGTCTTTGAGGAACTGGTCAAATGCTATTTTTTTGAACAATGCTTCTATTCCTTAAATAAATTGTCTAATAATATTTTGCATTATTTGACCAGCTCTGCAACTGGCTGAATAATATCTGTCAACATTTATTCATAGAAGATATTCATCAAAATATATTCCACTCCCACTGGAGTCCCTGGAAGCTTTGCCATTGGCCTCAATAGGAGCAAGAAGAGGCCCAAGGATATATTATTATTATTTTTTCCTTTCGTGGCATAAAGGTGCATGGTACTTAAAAGACAACAATACACAGGGCCAGATTTTCAAAGGTATTTAGGCACCTTAAGATTAAAATAGGTGCCTAGTGTGATCAATGGGAGATAGCCACATAACCTGCTTAGGCACTTTAGTAAATGCATATGCATCTTTAGGCACATAGATTTCATTGTAAATCCAGCCCACAGTCCCTACTCTGAGAAGCTTACAGTCTAAAGCCCCAATCATGCAAACACTTACGCATGTGAATAGCTTTACTTTTGCAAGAAGTCCCATTCAAGTGAACTTTATGCATGTGACTAGACACATTAAGTAACTGCATAAGCATTTGGAGGATCAGCCCCTAAAGTAGCCCTTATACTAGGAAAAGGGCCCCTTTGCCCTGACATCATCTAGGGTTGGTTACAATTGGCCGCTTGGATAGACAGGACCAAACCATTTTCAACTCCCAAAAAACACGGGTGGACTCCTGCTGAAACAACAATTCAGCAAGGGCCAGGAAGTAACATCCTGGATTCCTTTTGTCACCACTGGGTCACTTTCTTGGTATAAACAGACCCTTATAAATCTGCACTGGGAAAGCCCAATGGAAACCTTAGGATAATAGATCCCTTACTGATTTTGCTCTGTGCCTGCACCTATTGTTACCTTTGCTTGCCATACTATTTGCACATGTGCATGTTATTTATACACACACACACACCACACAATTTACTTGTTATAGCTTTTGCATATTTATTTTGCATATTAAGGCCAAAATCTGAACATGCGGGACAGACAGTCTCATTACTTTTTCCAATGAGCAGCTTCTAGGAAAACTGCCTGGCAGAATATCAGATAAACAAAGATAACACAGTCTTTGACTTCAGCAAGCTCTCAAGGCCCAGAAAGAAGGATGTTCTTTAAAAATCCCTTGTTACAAGGGATCATCTGCTACTCCCTCAGAACTGACAGTGCTTGGTTGATTATTACGCAGCCCCGGCATTACTGTTATGATCAAGTGCAAGACCCAGAGAGAGAAGCCCTTTGCAGCAAAGGAGCTCAGCATAAGAAATATGCTGCAGTTTCACAGACTCTAGCTTCACACAATCTGGATCATGTTTGAGATGGCATGAAAAATGGCCTGGGCAATGTGAGGCAGAGGAGGGGCCCCAAAGCTTTTGAAACAAAATTTGCATTTTGATATGCAGAACCCCAGACAACCCCGCTTTGCACTCTGATTAAATTGGCTTCCCTCAAAAATTCTTCCACTTCCTGGAGGGTGAGAAAGAGGGTAGTGAGAAGGCTCAGGTGCACTCTCCCAAGTGCTCGTTAGATATCACCACATTAATGGTCAGCTTACTTAAGACTTAATGGACATGAGCAGAAAGTCATCTATTAGCTCTCGAGAGATTAGACCAACACAGAGGTTTTATGACGTGCTCTCTAGGAGCACTGAGGAGTAATTTTTACACTTATTTCTTCAAACAGAAACTTACCGAGGCCTCTGAATGGAGTAACTCCTCTCTTTTGCCATTCCCTTCGCTCCCCCCCAAATATCAGTTCAATTGTTTACAAAAAGAGATGAGAGCCATCAGCAACTGAAAATCCATGGATTTGACTGGCTTATATCAAGCTTAAAATTAGATAGGATATATCAATTGCCTTTGATTTTGCCTTGATTAATTACGCTCCAGTTGTTTCTCATGTTTCTCTGCCATTAGAGGCAGAGTTTATTTCTAAATGGCCTGTAGCTGTAACCCTTTGTGGTAAGCTTCCAGAGAATTTTTAGTGCTGAGCTATTCATTCATTTCATGTTCATGCTGGTGCACCACAGTACTCACAGTGTCAGCCTGCTGTGGGATCGGCTACAATCTCTTTGTTCCTGTAGCCAGTGCCATGACCAAAAAGACAACTGTGTCCCCTTGGCTCAAGCCACCAAAATGTCTGGTCAGAAGGCTACTGTGAATGGGTTGTGAAAGCATTTGTTTAAAGTTTTTAATTGCAATTGACACTACCAAGCCAAGCGTTGAAGGCAGCCATCTTGATAACAATGGATAGCATGGCAGTATGGTTCCCAGTGTGAACCAATTCCCAGCCCGCTGTAATAGCAGTTTCTATCACACACACACGTTAGTTGGAACATTCAGCCAAGAAATCTGGGCTAACTCAGTTTTGTTTCACATTCCACCTATAAACCATTATTAAAACAGGTTGGAAAGTGGCTTACATTCTCTTTGGTTTTCTTCAGAATCACAAACTATCGGTAAAACCTTAAATCAAACGAAACCCAAACATTTGAAAGTTTGTTCAAGGTAAAAAGAGCTTCTTACTTTGCTGTACGTTTCCAGGCTGTTGGGATGTGCTGCATGCATGACGTCTGGTTTAACCAAATGGTAATAGATTGTCTTTAAACTAGACACTAAGGTGGAATTTTCAAAAAACACTCAGCAATAGCCTAATTGCTCCCACTGGATCTATATTATAGGATTCCAGGGTGTCAGTCTGGCTTTGTGTGTGTCACTCTTGAAGCCTGGAATGTCTGAGTCAGTGTCAAGTGATGAAAGCAGTTACGAGTATGGTTCAGAGCTCTTTTTGTTCAGAATATCAACAGGTTCAATCATCACTGAAATTCATGGTCTGTTACCATCCAATATTTATGTTCTCAGCCATTTGGGGCCTTTTTTTACCCTTTACAAATTACACCCAAACGACATCATGGGCTTTTAACTAGTTTGAAGGTAAAACTCCCATTGATTTCAATGGGAGTGGAGTTAAGCCAATGCTGAGCACTTTTGAAAGTCCCACCATACAGTGCCCTCAGTTTGTGTCTGTGTTGTTTGTTTGTATAGCACCTAGTACAATGGGGCTTAAATCAAAGTTTGGGTCCTTAAGCACTACCACAATAGAAAAAAATAAGAAAAAGAAGTATGTGTCCTGCATATTTTAAAGGGTATTGTATGGGTTTGTCTTCACTACGGGCTAAATCGGCGCTGCTGCAATCGATGCAGCAGGCATCGATTTAGCTGGTCTGGTGAAGACGCTATAAGTCAATGGGAGAGCGCTCTCCCAATTTCAGTACTCCACCTCCCCAAAAGGTGGAAGCTATATTGACAGAACAGTGTCTCCCATCCACACAGCGCGGTGTAGACACCACTGTAAGTCGATCTAAGCTACGTTGACTTAAATTACATATTTTACGTAACCTAACTAGCATAACTTAGATCGACTTACCTCACTAGTGTAGACCAGACCTATGATTTCAAAACAGCACATAGGAGGTATGAACAAACGTACTTTTAATTTTCTCTATATAGTTGCATAGATCCCAGGTGCAACTTTCAATTTTTACTACTTAATGGACTGAAAAAAATATTATAGAAAGTGGTTGATATTTCACTACATCAGTTCATTACTAAAGTAATAATGCCCTGTGTCTTTTAATTACAGTAATTAAAATAATCCACAGTGATAAGAACTATAAAGATTATCATATTTGCTTATTAACATGATAGTCCACTTAGTTCTGTGATGAAACAATGATTACCAGGCTATTTTGTAGTGACATCTAATTATTCTGGAGAAATGTATGAGTATTTCTGTTTGTAAGTTTGTGTGCAATCACATCTCATTCTATCGTATCTTGTTAAAGCAAGGATATACATCAGGGAAGAATCTGGTTGCCAGGTGCCAGATCTCTGAAAAGCTGGTCAAACCATACCAGGGGTTTTCCTTAACTGGAATTTAAGGGTGTGTTATTGGAGCATATTAGTTAACACATTCTAACTAACATGATCCCATAGTATAACATATAAAAGGCAATGGAGACTTTCATATGTGTTAAGCTGGTCAATTGAAGTCTAGGCTTTAACTCAACCAGTTTAGCATATTTTAAAGTCAATACTCCCTTGTCTTCATGAGTTTTAGAGCCTGTTAGAATATGCTACCCATTTGTTCTAATAACTCAATCATAAGCCGGTTCGTTTATAAGCCGACCCCCCCCCAAGATGGATAAGTAAAAATGGCAAATTTTTATGACCCATTCATAAGTCGACCCTATAATTCAGGGGTCGGCAAACTTTGTTTCCCAGCCCATCAGGATAAGCCGCTGGCGGGCCGAGACGGTTTGTTTACCTCAAGCATCCGCAGGCACGGAGGTAAACCTAAGTAAACAAAATGTCCCAGCCTGCCAGTGGCTTATCCTGACGGGCCGGGACAGCAACTGGTGGGTAAATTTGGGCGGGGAGGGGGGGGGGGAGAAGCTGTGGGTCAGGGGCGTAACCCCTGTGACCACCCCCCACATGACCCCACACCTAACCCGGGACCTCCCCACATGACCCCTCCCCATATAACCCCTCCCTGCCCCACCCCTAGCCCGGGACCCCCACACTCTCCCCAACCCATCCCTTCCCATCTTACCTGCGGCGGGCTGGGGAGGATGTCTCTGGCCCGGCCAGAGCTGCTCCGGCAGGCCGGGCGGCGCAGCCGCAGCCTGCCAGCCCTGGAGCTGTAGCTGCTTCGGAGGCTGGGGGGAGAGCAGCATGGCCAGAAGCAGAGAGACTCTGGCTCCGCCTCTTCCCTTCTGGCTGTGCTGGCAGTGCTGCCTCCCCTTGCCCCCTCTGTTGGGGGGAGGGGCTGTGTCCCACATCTCCCTCTCTATACCCGTTCATAAGCCGACCCCCTTCTCTGGTGCTTCCCTTTTTTACTAAAAAAATTCGGCTTATGAACGAGTATATACGGTACCTTTAAATCCTAGTCAAGACAAGGCCCAAGGAGTTAAGGTTATCAATTGACAAATTTGGGGACTAGTTCTTAGTTCTGTCCTTGTCAGTTTCTCCTCTCAAATGCCTCATTTTCCTAGATTGTAACTCCACAACATGCCCGCACAGTGCTCTCTCTTTCCCTTTACTCTGAGTCAAGTGTTTTGACAAAGTTATGTCACTGATTATTCAGAGTCAATGTAATTCCAGTCATGGGGTGGTCCCTCTTCAAATATCTTCTATTATTTTACCAATATTCCCTGTCCATGCACCAAACTATGGGTGAGAAGAAAGATGGGAAACAATTTCTGGCCAACCCGTTCATTCTGAATGATACATTGACAGGATTTGGTTTATTAATTGATAATTGTCTTAAATAAAATGGTTCTCTCATTTATTATTTCAGAAAAGGAGAAGGGATTTTTCTCTTTGCTATTCTGCTTTTGCATTTCAATCACATTATCACAAATTATGCATATTAGTTATGCTTTTACTGCTTCCCTGCAAGTAAACTAGAAATAGTCGTAGAGTGCAGTAGTATGAGCTTTCACAGGGTCATTTCACTAGGGTTATCTAGTTTCTTGCTATTTGATTTGGCCCTTTCCTAGTTTTAGACCACCTGCATTTCCCTTCTAAGACACCTGTGCTATCCTCATTGGGATCCAAATTTCAGGATCTTGTACAGTGCTATGGACAAAACACAGTCCATTAACAACAAATCTCTCGAGAAGGCTCCAAAGGGCTCAGTGACAGGAGGCTTCAGGAATTCCAGCAAATATTAATCTGTACTTTCATCTCTAGCTTGCCCAGAGGCTTTCTTCACTACCTTATCCTTCATGTTGGATAGCAGGTGCATGGAAATGCAACACTCACAATTATTTTTCTTTTAATCATGCTCAAGGAATCCAACATCACTATCTTTTAAGATGGGAGAAAAGGAGGTTGAGGGTGGGCCATATGACAAACCATTTGCAAGTAGATTTGTTATCATGTCTGCAGGCGGTTTGGTGTTTAAATGCAGATGGAAACCCAAAACATTTCACACTGAAACAGCAACTTTCATCCAACAATCTCAAAGTGCCTTGCAAACATTAATGAATCTGAACACCACCAGTGGGAGCAGAAAAATTGTTCTACCCTGTGCTATGTTTGACATTCGGTAGCAGTTAACTGTAAGGAGTTGGCGGTGCTGCATCACCATCTCTGGTCATGTAGTAGGTCATTAGAAGTCCCAACTGAGCAGGATGACAACAGAATGCTGAATGGGATTCTAATGAAAATAGTCCATCTTTCGAGCTACCAGAACTACTCCAGAGGCCAGGTACATGTGCATGAATATGCATATCATAAGATATGGATTCATTTGGCCTTATTTAAATGAAATTGATCCCTTGATAAGTATACAGTAAAAACCCGCCTTAAGCAATCTTGCAAAGAACCAGCAAAAAAACCCACACACACCCAACAATCACGTAAGAGAAATAGCCTTTAACTAAAGATCTAACAAAAATTGTGTGGGGAAGCCTTGGGCATATGGTACTTTAAAGTGGTAAATTAAAGCAAAACAGGGTGTGAAGGCAGTAGGGGAATATTTGACCTACAACCATACCACCTAGCAATGTGATCCTATCAGCTCTCACAAGACAGGTAGAGTTAACACTTACATGAGAGGCCTTAAGAGAGGTTTAGGGCCAAATTTTCAAACAGGTGTACAAAAAAGGCTTGTGCTTTTTTGCAGGCTTGTTTTATGCATGCACATACCTCAGTGCACAAGTGGGATTTATGCACTTGCATAGCTGCGTGTGCATGCAAACCCTGACTTGTGTTAAGCATCAGGGTATTTGCATATCAACTTTCTGCCCCCCCTCCCCCTCCACTCTTCCCATGTTAGATGCTGCAAGAAATGCTGTTAATGATTCACAAGATACTACTCTGAGGGAATGCCTGCACAGCACCAGAGCAACCTCTCAGTCCAGATTCAGGCAGGGGCGCTGGAACAATTTTTACAGTGGGTCAGTGAGGGTGCTGAGACCCATTTAACAAAACTGTAAACCCTGTATATAATGAAAACCACTTCAAGCCAGGGAATGTTGCAGCACCCTCAGCATCCCTAGTTCCAGCACCTATGTACTCAGGTTCACAGGGCTCAGGCAAGTGCTCTAAAAAACAGCTATACGGACAGCTCTTTGAAGTTGCCGCTCTAGCAGGAGCCCACCCCTCTCCTTGGACCTTCGGAGCCCAAACTCCAGCCCTAGCTGTAACTTCAAAGTGCTCTATACACAGCTATCTTTAGAGTGTTAGTAACAAGCCCTGCTAGCCTGGATCTATTGATCCGAGCTGGCCAGCTGGCTCCCACTTGCTCCGTAATGCTGCATAGATATACAGTGCTGAGCAACACCACACAGACGGTAGACAGTGAAGAGAGAGAACGTTGCTAAGATTCAATTTTCACCTTCTTGACATCATTGTCAAAGCTTTTCTAGATGAAGCCTGAAGCTTCAGCACGTTGTTACACTCAGGGCCGGCTCTAGCTTTTTTGCCACCCCAAGCAAAAAAAAAAAGGGCGGCCGGACTGCCGAAGCAAAAAAAAAACAACCCCGTCAGCCGCAGGGAGCGCGGGGAGGGCGATCAAGGCGGCTCGCAGAGGGGTGAAGCGCGGCGCCCGCCCGCTCCCTCCACCCGTGGCCCCCCTCCGGCCTTGGGGTGTCTCTCCCAGCCGGGCAGGTGGAGCCCCCGGGGGCTGCAGGAGGTGCTGGCTCAGCCGCTCCTTTAAAGGCGGCTCGGCCGGGCCGGGCTCAGGCGGCGGGGAGTGGCGCGTCCCAGGGAGCCTGGCGGCATGGTGAGCAGCAGGGATCGCTAGTTCCTGCCCACCCCGGGCTGGGGTCTATGCCCCTGCAGGGCTGGGCTGGGACTGGCGGAACGCGGGGAGCCGGCCGGGGGCTCCGGAGCTGCGGACCAGGCTGCCAAAGCAAAAAAAAAAAAAAAGAACCACAGCAGGGCGGCTGGAATGTGTCGCCCCAAGATTGGCCGGAATGCCACCCCTTACAATGTGCCGCCCCAGGCACGTGATTTCTCGTCTGGTGCCTGGAGCCAGCCCTGGTTACACTAAGCAGTGCAAGATGGGACATGCAATATAACCAAAGATGAGGTGTTATTTCTTAGGGCTTGTCTACACTTAAAACACTGCAGTGGCACAGCTGTGCTGCAGTAGCGCTTCTGTGTAGCCACTGCCTACATCAACGGGAGGTACGTTGACCAGTGTAGGTAGGCCACCTCCTGGGGAGGCAGTAGCTAAGTTGACGGAAGAATTCTTCCATCAACCTAGCGCTGTCCACACGGGGACGTAGCTACGCCACTCAAGAGTGTGGAGTTTTCACACCCCTGACCGACATAGTTAAACTGACCTAATGTTCTATTGTAGACCAGGCCTCAGTGTGCAACAACTGAGATCTGCAAAGCTGAATAGCTCAGCCTTTGGTTGACCAAGTACACGGCCCTCTGCAAAAGCTTTGAGGACCAGACTCGGCCCTCAGTTACACTGAAGATATTGTGTGGGTGTAACTGAGGGCAGAATTTAGTCATCTGCCTCTCGTTCTCTCCCATGGGCCAAAGGAGCAACAAAGGGAGTCTTCACTCCATTCTGCCTAATGCGGTTTGCTTTTTAGTAAGCCTATCCAAGGAACTTCTCATGTTTCCTAGTGAAAGATAAACTAGCCTCACAAATAGGACTCAATTGTCCCCAGCATCGAAGCTCTGCTTGGTGCAAGGGGGCTGGGGAGGGATTCAGGGCCATCAGGGAGCTGTTTACAGATTTCTGATTCTGTGCTGGCCCTGACTCAGCCTAGGGCAGGGGTGGGCAAACTACGGCCCGCGGGCCAGATCCGGCCCCTCAGGGCTTTGGATCTGGCTCGTGGGATTGCCCCCCGTGCCGCCGTGGGCCCCACACCACTCTCAGAAGTGGCCGGCACCACGTCCCTGCGGCCCCCGGGTGGGGGAGCAGAGGGCTCCGTGCATTGCCCTTGCCTCCAGGCACCGCCCCCCGCAGCTCCCATTGGCCGGGAATGGGGAACCGCGGCCAATGAGAGCTTCGGGGGAGGTACCTGGAGGCGCGGCAAGGGCAGAGCACGCGAAGCCCTCCGTCCCTGCTCCCCCAGGGGCCACAGCACTTCCTGGAGCGGCGCGCAGCTGGGGACAGTGCAGGCATGCAGGGAGCCTGCCCTGGACCCGGTGTGCGCCGCTGCCACCCCGGAGCCGCTTTAGGTAGGCGGCACTGGGCCGGAGCCCGAAACCCTCCTGCACCCGCGCCCTCCAACTCCCTGCCCTAAGCCCCTTGCCTGCACCTCACACCCCTCCTGCACCCCAACCCCCTGCCCTGAGCCCCTTCATACACCCCGCACCCCTCCTCTGCCCCAATCCCTTGCCCTTTGCCCCTTCCTGCACACCGCACCCCCTCCCACACCCCGCACTCCTTCCCGCACCCCAACCCCCTGCCCTGAGCCCCCTGCCACACCCCACACCCCGCCTGCACCCCAACCCCCTTCCCTGCCCTGGCCCTGCATACAATTTCCCCACCCAGATGTGGCCCTTGGCCCAAAAAGTTTGCCCACCCCTGGCCTAGGGGCTACTTCCTCTAATTTATGCCAGTGGAGGGCTGGTATAACTCCACTCCACGCCAACTGCTACTGATACACCCATCCCCTCCCCCAGCATGCTCTTTAAACCAGGAAACCCCCAGAAGGATACACCACCCCTGTCCCTCTCCACAAGGGGAATTCTCCGTTGGCCATTTATGGCCTGGATCTAAATCTGGGCCCAATCCAATTAAGCATGCAAGTTCTTGTAACTATAATATCACTTGCTGAACCCAATGTTATGCTACAAAGATATATATCTGGCAGACACTATGGGATAATTCAAACCTGGTGTCAGTGGTGAAACCTCTTTGCCTTTGGTGGAGTTGCAGCCGCTTACACCAGGTATGAATCTGATATTGAGGGAGCTTATCTGCTTTCAACAGAAACCACTTTGATTCATATGTTCCACTTTCTCTGTATCTGGTCTTTAGTGAAAATATCCTACAGGTTCTATATTAACAAGGAATCCTCCAAAGAAATGATTTGGTAGAGAATCTCTCTCTGTTTGCACAATGTTCATTACATTTACCAGCTATTTTTATAGCAATAGAAAGTGGCTTATCTCTTTTAAGATTAAAGAAGCAGAGTTCCTGTGACAGGTGTTACATACTTACTACCCCTAGTGCATACAGTCTCTAATATTACATATTAAGCAGTTAAGGTTGGTATCACATACTAATCAATGAAGCTAAACAGTCCTACTGCAAATTCCCTGCCAACACAATACAAAGTTGTTCTCAGTTTTTGCAAGGCTGTCTCTTCAGTTATGCACAACTAACGCAACTTTTGCATAAGCAAAAACAATTTCTGCCTTTACCTGTGGAATGGTGTCTTGAGTCCTTGTATTATCCATGGCTGTGAAACTTCTATTTGTTTCATCAGTACCCATAGGGTTACACACTATATGAAGCACACCTGCTTTTCAGCAGCACAGCTCTCTCTCGATCTTGCAGCGAGTGTTGATTATTAACAGTTACTTCCTTCTACATTGAAACCTCACAGAAACTAGAATGGTGCAGTGCTTCCTTATGGCAAGCCTGCTCTGTGAGAAGAGAAAAAGTAGAAGTTGATTGTTTGCTTTCTCTTGAATTGATACTTATCTTTTAGTTACTTCCTGAAATCAGTGAATTATACTCTATTATTAGACGCTGATTCCATATGAACTCAAAGCACGTATGTTGCTAAAACAATGTTAAAAACTAAATATAATAAAATCTTCCAGAGAAATTGTAAATGTTACTGCCACCGGGACTGGACTTTCATAAGTATGGTTCAGTGCACACCCAGCAACCCTAAGTGCATGTGTTCAAACTGCAACTTGAGCATGTGCATACTGGGCAAGGACACAAATGCACCTACACTGAAGCTCTAATTTCCAGCTCAGGCAGATGTACATGCACTACCTTTGATCAAGTATAGAAGCCCTGGCATTCCCAACCCCAGAGCAGTCATCCTGGTCAGCTGCCCCAGAGCTGTGGACCCTGAAAACCTAATTTCCCCAGCAGCCCACTGGGCAGGCTGTCTTCCTAGATCCCAGATCCTCCACATGCTTCCAGAACCCGTGTTGGATCCGATGGAAGTTCATCAAAATCATACTCTGTAAACATTTCAATGTTGACAAATTGGCAATTTCTGACAAAAAGTGTTTCATCAAAATTTTTCTGAGCAGCTCTAATAATAAAAACCTTCCTCATTGCAGTGAGGCTTGATGGCTGTACAACACTTGGAGATCCTTGGAAGAAAGGCATAATAGAGGTGCAAATAAATGTTGCTAAAAACAAGTTTCCTAATTTGAATAGACAAAGCATAGGGCCTTGTTTTAGTAAGGATATTAACTTGGACACAGGCAGTTGACTCAGTAGCTCTGGCAAGCACTGCTCTGTTGAAAGTTTAATAAAAGATTTTCTTTCTTCACAAACATTTTTGACCCATGTTGCTCTGATATCCAAAGTGATGGGGTGGAAGCTGTCTATTATTTTAAAAAGTGAGTTTGGACAATATATTTACCCATTTTTATGGAATTTGTTGGATCGTTCTGATACAATCATTCAATTAAAAACATACATTATTCATAAAATTAAATATCTAGACATCTGATTTCCCTTTAGAATCTTTCCAGTTCCTGAAGAACTTCTATTTTCTTTTTGAATGAAGGAATCCCATGGAACTTTGTCGATAATCTGATTATGGCACCGCAGAACATTTTAGTATTGCGCAATTATGGGTTTATTTTATAAAAATTCAGTGGAATCATTAGACATGTTCCCTCTACAGTCTGCAGAATAGCACTTTTTGCAATGTTCATATGTGAGAAAGCATTTAATCAGAATGGAGCTCAATTGCTACTTTTAGAGCAAACATTTTCAATTAATCTGAAGTCGATAATTACACCTTCCTTTAATAACTGCTCGTGTGATATTTTTTTTCCCCAAGGCCTGATGTTAATTGACTCAAACATATGCCAGGATCGTGGGTTGCAGCAAACACTTGGGAACACTCTATTTAAATAAACTCGTCTTCCAAGCTCGCTTATGAGCAAGAGCTTCTTGAAGAGGTGGGACTTGAACCTCCATGCAAAGACACCACCATGTTTGGAGTTCAGAGTACAGTGGCTGACTGGAGGAATGACAGGTCGATGGGGCAAATTGATTCTGTAGGAAGTCAACACTACAGTGCTACATGGGCCTGGCTGCATTGGTGCAGCTGCGCCGCTGTAGCGCATCTGGTGAAGACACGCTATGCCCATGGGAGGGCGCTCTCCCGCCGGCATAATTAGTCCACCTCAGCGAGCAGCAGAAACTATGTTGGTGGGAGAACGTCTCCTGCCAACATAGCACCAGTGTGGACAATGTAAAACTTGCATTGTTCGGGGGGGGGGGGGCACAACTTTTTCACACCCCTGAGTGACGTACATTAGATCAGCTTAAGTGCTAGTGTAGACCTGCCCTAACACTTCTTCACAATGGGTGAAATCCAGAGAGTCACCTCAAGGACAATGCATCACTAAACACAGCTTAGTTTGGACTTAACTGATGATTAGGACTTGTGCTGACTCTGTGCAAGCAGAGGAAAGGGAGATTTTACCCGATAACATCGAATCATATACTGCATCACCTCCCCCTCCCTCAAAAGATTCTACAGTTTTATTGAGATTGTTCTTTAACAAAAGAACAGCCTTTCTACCAGGCTTATCCACAAGGCCCCTACTCCATCCACCTTTAAGTCCCTCTTAAAACCCATTCCTGCCATTCTGCTTACAGTAAACTTAGCTGAGTTGTATATGAATGGCTTATTACTGTTCCCTAATTTCTGTCCAGGATTAGCCTCTGAGCTCCTCAAACTAAGAAGCGTCTTCGTATGTGTTTGGAAAGCACCTCACCCATAGTGCTGCTACCATTAACAAAATTTTGTTACCTCTTTTGGACCCTGCCAGTTAATATCTGTAAGAGGATAAATTGATGCTGGAGATAAGTATCTTTGATGAAAACTTGCTATTTACAAAGAATGTACAGACAGAGTCCTATTTTCCTGAGCACAGGAGCACTAACAGCAAGAAACCATAGCATAGAGTTATAAGATCTCAATCCTAGCCCCCTCCCCTGAAGTCAATGGCAAAAAAACTCCCCTTGATTTCAATTATGCAGGTTGAGGCCCTGAGACAATACAAGTAGTGGTAACTATACAGATAGGGCATGAGTGGGGCTAATGGCACCTAGAGCCTTCAATTCATGACAATGGGAGACCTGGGTTCAAATCTCCCCTCTCTGCCTGAGAGACACAAGGACTTAAACCCAGATCTTCTATTTTCCTTGTAAGTGTCCTAACCTCTGGACTAGCAGGAATCCTGGGACACTGCTCTCATCCTCTGCTGTTGAAGCTGTTCCACTTTGTATAAAATAATTCAATATTAAGGGGGCTAGAGACTGAGCAACTGTATGGACCAGTGGAAGAGACACTCCTGTGGGATGTAGAGGCAGGGCCGGCGCAACCCATTAGGCGACCTAGGCGGTCACCTAGGGCACTACTATTTGGGGGGCGCCGGCGCCCGGGTCGTCAGCGGAATTTGGGGGGCGGGACCTTCCGCCGCCCCTGTGGGGGGCGGCATTTTGGGGGCGGGACCTTCCGCCACCTAGGGTGCCGAAAAAGCTGGCGGCGCTCCTGTGTAGAGGCATTAGGTTCTAGTCCCTATGCCAATCAAAGTAGAACAGGTTAGACCTACAATTATGGACCTAACTTCCTTTGAGAGGTGGGACTTAAGTTACACCCAGCATTGCAATGTTTAAGTCTCCTTTGTGAATCTGGCCCAAGGCATGCAGTGTATTTATCTAGTTCTTGCTTTGTGTTTTCTCATTTATTCTTTGCATTACAATAGCACCTATCAACCGGTGCATGGCATTACTACAAATTCCAGGAACAAGAGTCATACACTAGTGGTAGCTTTCTTTCCTGCTTGTTTTAAATTCCCCCATCAACTTTTCTATAAGTGTATCCTACACCTTGGGTGTATTCCTCTTTAGAGCAGCCTCTGAAAAGAGAAGGACCAAAATTCCTAATGATGCTATGTGCACTATTATTGTTTTTAACCGAGTACAATGGAAACTGTACCAGGACTATCACTGGGAAGAAAGATATAGGGAGACAAAATCATAGTAAACTAAGAAAAAAAGAGCTGGGAAGAAATGGAGTGTAATGGAAAAGAAGGCAGGTCAATTTTTTGAGGGAAAGAGAAAAGAAAGGTTCACTGAGCTCCCCTGAAAGGATCAGAAGAGGTAGCATATGTATTCCAAAGGAAATATATTGCAATTGAAAATACCATTCTTCAGCCTTAGCTAATGGGTGCATCAGGGAACTAACTAAGATGGATTGGAAAGGACAGTGTCACAGTGAAAGAGTGACATGTACAGTTCAGCTACCAAAGCAGAGATTTTGCATTGAACTGCAACATACAAAAGAGGAAAATGATACATTTAGCGCAGTTATGGATCTTCAGGGCAAGATAAGAAGGCAAGGTGAGAAACATTTATATAAAAGGAGACCAGTAAAAAAATTAATAATAATAAAGCCTACAACACTGGGACTGTATTGTATTTCAGTTGGCTGCTTAAGTACTGTAGAACTCCGGCTTCCCACTCAAACCTCCACTCACTGAAATCTGTAAGCTTTTACCATTTTTTGGTTTTATTTTTAGTTGCTATTTTAAAGCTGCCAGCTTGGCAGTGGGGGAGATCGATGTCCTTTATATACAGACCTAGAGTACTGTGGGCCCTGTAAACTTCCACACACACACTGCCCTGCCTGTGTGGCCTCAGTCCCCAACCTGGAGCCACCCTGGGTCAGATTCTGCATGGCTCCTTTGAGGTCAGTGGAGCTTTGCTGAGTAACACCAGTCAAGGGTCAGGCCTGAAATTATCACTAGGGGTGACAGTCGTACAGCCTGCAGGTCCATTCAGTCCCAGCCCCTTTGCTGAGACTGCTGACAAATTATATGTAACTCCTTTAATAGTTTGGATACAAAGATGTGAGAGGGGCATGCATTTAATCATCACACACACACACAGTCCCGCCAGTCGATGTTATAATTACCCGTCCAGAGTCTGGATCAACCTAGTGGCCAGCTAGGTTGATCACCAGTAGGGAGGAGCCGGGTTCCATTGGTCACGACATGATGCTCCGGGGAAGTCTTGGCAGGATGAACCCAAAGTTTTATGGCAAGGCACCCTGTTTAATATAGTGATTTTTCTTCATTGGGACCAATGAGTTTTGCACCGTCATGCTGTAATCAATTGTTGTTTGACGAGTGCTTGTTTTCTTAGCTGTAATAAAGAATGAGAAGGACAAGTTATCTTGTCCCCATTGATATGTGCCTGTCTCATCTTTAGAGTCGTCAATCTGCCCTCCTCTGACATTTCAATAGGGGCATCTCTCTCTGGCTCCTCCCTCGTACATCTGGCTCAGCGATGGCCTTCACACTTATTTCTTTACATATACATTCCTCATTTACACACAAAACAGAATTAATTTACACAGAACATCCAATTGCAATGCACAAGAAAACAATCATGGCATTCTTTTACTTCTTTTAAAATGCTAAACCTACAACAAAAGTGACCTTAAAACATCTGTTACTGCCTTGAAATCAGCCCAGACAGATTCTGGCTGATGCATCTTTACCAAATGGCCCATTAGGCCATTCCTTTCTGCTATCCAAAAAGGATGGCTGGCAGGATACGATCAAATCATACACCAATAGATTTAATACATGCTACATTATTATCTCATTCTTTATCCTTCATTCTAAATCATAGAAAATACAAACATAAAATCCTACTACTACATATCCCCCTTTTGACCCATCAAGAACAATTCTTGAGTGGGTCAAATTATTTCATAGCAATATATGGAGAGACAATTTGAGCTTGTGGTTGTAATTTAACAAACTTTCTTTTTGTCCAACAGCACATACAACACATTTCTAGCAAGCAAACACAGGACAATATTAACACAACTAGTAATGGGTGAAACATAATAGACAATATGCCCTTAGAGGTCGGGAACCAGCCTGTAAAAATGTCATACCAATGATAAGCTGTCAGGTCTTTTTCAGACTTAGCAATTTTTAGCGTGTCTCCATTGGCATGTAATATTTGAATGACACTTCCCTACATCCCTTTGTGTCTGTTGTAAAAACTGAGTCACCTTTTCTAGTTTGTCCCATACACGTGTTCCCAATGATGTGTCCTTGCTGCATGGTTCTGTGGTGACAGGTAGGGACAAGCACACCCATTTCTGAGGGCTCCATTTTGTACACCCTCGGGTATCCAATAATTTCTCCTCTTTCCCAGCCCACTGACCTATAACCCAGGGTAGCCAAAAGGATCCCATGGTCAATTTTGGGAGCGGTGCCACCTACACAGATTTGCAGTTCAAGTAAATAAAGCCAAAGAGGCTCTTCACACCCAGACTTCACTGGGTATTATATTATCTACATTACACCATTTATCATGCATCCTATCCTGTAATACTATTTGATAGGAATAATGATTAGTATTGTGGTAGCATCCAGAAGCTCCCAGCAGAACCTAGAATCCACTAATGGCCTTAGCCCCACAAGAGGTTCCATTGACTTTGAAGGCACCACTCATGTAAGTGAGGCAACAAAGATCTGGCCCTATATGAAAACAAATAGGTAGCTCGCACCCTTTCCTCAGGGAAGGGGTGATTCCCAGCACAGTCCAAACTGAGGTGGAGAGCAACTCACCTGAGCTTCCTCTTCTTGCAGTCCCTCCACAGTGAGTACTTCCCTCCAACCAGGACTGATTACATTCCCATCATGGCTAGGTTCACCTGACAATCCCCTCACTGAAGGCTGACAGCAGCCATACATTCTCTTCTCTGGTGGGAGAGTTACTTTTACTCCTCTTCCGCTAGCCTAAGGAGGGAGTCCACATATCCCAATGAGCAGACAATTCATAAAATCCCCTTGCCCTTGTATTTTTACTTAATACTACTATCACACATCGTGATGAGGCTTCATTGCAGCTGGTGGCTCCACTTAGTCACTGGCCCCTCTCAGGGCTCCAGAAGCAGCACAAAGAAGTTGTGTGCTTTCTCCACACAGAATGCCTGGGACTGAGATAATGAGCAGCTTTCAACTCCCACTAAAGGCAGCGAGAATGCTGTCTACAGCCACAAGTTGTCGCTTGTCTTATACTTAGATTGCAAACTCTTTGAGGCAGGGACTGTATTTTTGTTCTGTGCTTTTACAGTGACTTCCTGATCCCTAACAGGGGGCCCAAGTACTATTGCTACACAAACAACAACAACGATTATTCAACATCTGACAGGGGTGGGCCCAGTGGGAAGAAGGTGCTCAGTACTTGCTAGGAGGTACACACTGCGTATAGGATTGGTCTCAGAGCCAGTAAATATTTCAATAGAGTTGGTGGCACTGCTTGGCTCACTGGTGGGGGTAACATTCAAGGCCTGCATTCACAAATGAATAGGAAACAAAGTAATTCAGCCACATCCTTCTTCGTCAGGTTTGGGGTTTCTTTGTTTGTTTGTTTTTTTGGAGGGTGTGGGGAGAAGGTAAGAACATAAGAACAGCCATATTGAGTCAGACCAAAGGTCCATCTAGCCCAGGGGTGGGCAAACTACGGCCCGGGGGCTGGATCCAGCCCACCAGCCGTTTTGATCTGGCTCTTGAGTTCCCGCTGGGTAACGGGGTCTGGGGCTTGCCCTGCTCCCATGCTCCAGCTGGGTAGCAGGGTTGGGGGCTGCTCCATGTGGCTCCTGGAAGCAGTGGCCTGGCCCCCCTCCGGTTCCTACGCATAGGGGCAGCCAGGGGGCTCCACTCTGCACTCTGCCCCCACCCCAAGCACTGCCCCCCGCAGCTCCCATTGGCCGGGAACCACAGCCAATGGGAGCTGCAGGGGTGGCGCCTGCGGACGTGGCAGCATGCAGAGCTGCCTGGCCGCACCTCCACATAGGAGCTGGAGAAGGTACATACCTCTGCTTTTAGGAGTCGCTTGAGGTAAGCGCCGCCTGGAGCCTGCACCCCTGAGCCTCCCCCCGTGCCCCAACACCCTGCCCCAGCCCTGATCCCCCTCCCACCCTCTGAACCCCTCAGTCCCAGCCCAGAGCACCCTCCTACACCCCAAATTCCTCATCCCCAGCCCCACCCTAAAGCCCTCACCCCCCCTGCACCCCACTCCTCCACCCCAGCCAGAGCCCTCTCCCACACCCTGAACTCCTCATTTCTGGCCCCACCCTGGAGCCCGCACCCCCAGATAGAGCCTTCACCCCCTCCTGCACCCCAACTCCTATTTTGTGAGCATTCATGGCCTACCATACAATTTCTATTCCCAGATGTGGCCCTCAGGCCAAAATGTTTGCCCACCCCTGATCTAGCCCAATATCCTGTCTTCCGACAGCTGCCAATGCCAGTGCCCTGGAGGGAATGAACAGAACAGGTAATCATCAAGTGATCCATCCCCTCTCGCCCATTCCCAGCTTCTGGCAAACAGAGCCTAGGGACACTATCCCTGCCCATACTGGTTAATAGCCATTTATGGACCTATACTCCATGAACTTATCTAGTTCTTTTTTTAACCCTGTTATAGTCTTGCTATAGTCAAGATCAGGTATGTGTTTTATTTTGGGTTTTTTGGTATCTTCAAGACCTTCTGCATCCACTCAGGAAATTTTAGTCACAAGAAAACAGTGGATCTCAGAGCAAGACAGAAGTCTTCTGACCTTTGGGTATAGAACAAGAAGTTTGGTGCAGCACAAAATCACGGACCAGCAAAACACAAACACTGTCCATTTTAAAGGTAAATGCAATGAAATAAAAATCACATATTATGGGACAACCACTATAATCTTAAACTTATGCAAAACATTTTCACTAGGCAGCAAAGCTAAAGGCATTGTGGACTGAGAGGGGCATTTTGTCGCTTTATTTCCTTAACATGTTACATTTCTGCCCTTATCTGCCTATATGTTATAACAGCTTCAATTGGTTTTGGAAGTTATGAGAATCTATCCAGATTTATTAAATGAGGGCCCCCCCCCCCCCCCCCCCTTTTTTTAAAAAAACAACAACAACAACAACAACAACAAAACAGTGAACATCCCAGGCACAGGACTGAAAGACTGAGCTGCTACTATTTGACCTGATTTTGATCCTGGTTTTAATTAAGAAAAATATTTATGAACAGATTAGATATTGGAGAGTCCCTCGTCCATCACATACAAAGAAGGAACAGTCTGAGTTTATTCAAAATACAAACTTCTGACTGATCCATCAATTTTGTACACACATGTATAGCAGGGCAACAGGGACATCTAGTGGACATCACGATTCAGTACAAAATTCTCTCACAAACAGCATGTAGCATCCTGCATAAGAGAGCCTTAGGAGAGTGTACACAGCTAACTAAAAGACAGGTATCATTCATACATACATACATGGGGGGGAGGGATAGCTCAGTGGTTTGAGCATTGGCCTGCTAAACCCAGCGTTGTGAGTTCAATCCTTGAGGGGGCCACTTAGGGATCTGGGGCAAAAATTGGTCCGCCTAGTGAAGGCAGGGGGCTGGACTCGATGACCCTTCAGGGTCCCTTCCAGCTCTAGGAGATAGGTATATCTCCATATATTATATTATATTATTGTCACAGGCCCCATAGCACCTCTGGCTGGCCAGTTCCCCTCACCAAGGGCTGCCATCGCTTTCAGGGAGTCATGTGGCTCAGACCTCTAGCTAGGTCAGTCTCAGAGTTCAGCCCCTTTCCAGGATAACAAAAAGTCCAAGCATACAAAAGATTTCTTCCATCCTGCTTGGGCTCCTCTTCAGCGCACCCTCTGGGCTCCATTCCCAGCCCCTTCTGGGCTACTTTTCAGTCTTCTCTGCTCTGGGTTAGAGCCCTGACTCCCAGGCTACTTCCCTGGAGTCCCCTTGTAAAGGTGTGGAACTCACCGCTGCGGCACCTCCTGCTGGTGGGCTACTGCCAGTCACCAATTAGCCCCCGCTCCCTGGGGCAGACTGCAATGTAAAAGCCACTCATCATAGGCAAGGGGGGTTTAGACCTGCTGCCTCTGCCTACCCGTGGGCTGCCCCCCTGCAACCAGGGCCAGCGCAACCCATTAGGTGACCTAGGCGGTCGCCTAGGGCGCTACTATTTGGGGGGCACTGGCGCCCCGGTCGTCAGTGGAATTTTGGGGGCGGGACCTTCCGCCGCCGGCATTTCGGGGGAGGGACCTTCCGCCACCTAGGGCGCCGAAAAAGCTGGCGGCGCTCCTGTCTGCACCCCCAGTACCTAATTGGCCTTCCACTAGGCCGCAGCCTGGGGGGTTTCCAGGCCAGAGCTCCCCAGCTCCCTTGGCCTTCCCCCAGCCCTGCTCCACTCCAGGTACCTTCTCTCAGCTCCCTGCAGCCAGGTCCCTCCCTCAAAGCTAGAGAGAGTCTCTCTGTGGTTTCTGGCCCCAGCCCTCTTATAAGGGCCAGCTGGGCCCTCATTAAGCCAGCCTCAGCGTGATTGGGGCATGGCCCCCAGCTGAGGCTGCTTTCCCCAATCAGCCCCACTTTTCCTTCCCTGCCACAGCCCTCTTCCTGGGCTGTTTTAAGCCTTTTAAGGCAGGAGCGGGTGACCACCCCGCTACACCCCGGTGTCTTCCCGGCCCTACTTCAGGGCTTTCCATAGCAGCCCAATTGACTCCCTGTGGTTCCTCCTCCTCCAAACAAGAGTTCTCTGCCCTTTTATGAGGCCTGTGTGTTTATCAGGCTGTTACCTCATCCCAGTTAGTCCTGCCTCCTAATTATTCAGCCAATTATGGCACAGGCAGGGCAGAATCGAATTATGGTACAGGCAGGGCCAACTGAATAGGACTGTCTAGCCCCAGGCTCCTGGCCATTAAAGAGGAATGTCACCCCATTACAGCCATCCTTGGTTATTTGTATGCTCAGCCTCTCTTTTTAAAACAGAAATTATAAACGGTGTCTTTAAATACAAAAATTCCTTTTTTGTTATGTTCAGCCACCTAGTTATCATTAGATTAGGGCCTGATCCAAAGCTCATTGAAGTCAATGGGAGTTTTCAATCTTTCCTGTCACAGTGTATCTGCAGTCATGGAATAGCAAACTTTAACATTGTGAGAGCTGGATTTTTATTAAATGGCAGATGGGGTTTTACAGGAAGTTCCAGGGCAAAACCTTAGTTGGCAGAAGGCAGGTGTGAAGGTCAAAGGTGCATGATAAATAATGAAGAGGACAGGTCACTGATGCAGAGTGATCTGGATCACATGGCAAGCTGGGTGCAAGCAAACAATATGTGTTTTAGTATGACTACATGTAAATGAACACATCTGGGAACAGAATGTACGCCCTCCTTACAATCTGCAGGACTCTCTCCTGGGAAGCAGTGGCTCTGGAAAAGACTTGGGGATTGTGATGGATCATCAACTGAATATGAGCTCTGGGTCCAAAAGGACTAATATGATCCTTGGATGCATAAACAGGGGAATCTCAGACAGGAGTAGAGAGGTTATATTACCTCTGTTTTTAGCACTGGTGCAACAGCTCCTGGAATACTGTGTCCAGTTCTGTGGTCCACAATTCAAGAAGGATATTGATACATTGGAAAGGGTTCAGAGAGGAGCCACAAGAATGATTAAAAGGATTGGAAAACCTGCCTTAGAGTGATAGACTGAAAGAGCTCAATCTATTTAGCCTGTTTTATATAGGAGGTCAGCCTAGATGATCAGTGGTCCCTTCTGGCATTGGAAGCTATGGATATATTGATTTTATACTATATGGCTCTGCAATTTTTACTACATTGATATTACCTCTATGGGTTTGTCTTCACTGCAGAGTTAACTTGAGTGACACTGGCCCACCAGAGGGTAGAGAGACTCAAGTTAGCAAAACTCCTCCACTGATAATCCAGTCACCCTGTGCAGCTCCGTGTGGCCACTCACTCAACCTAGGTTAATTGAAAAGGATTTAATTGTGCAGTGAAGACAAAGCCTCGGTGTTTATGTAGACATGCCAGATTCTTAAAGCTAGAATAACCCAAAAAATTAAAAGCTAAGAGAAGATGGAGCATAAGCGCAATGGGCCACAGTTATAAGAGGAAATAGGGAGATAGTGTAGCAAACACATGCGGGGTGAAAGTGAGCCGGTACCGGCCGGTACAGCGTACCGGTAAGAACCCGCACCAGCCGGTACCCAGCCCTGCCGCGGCAGCGCTTTAATGTCCCTTTTGTCTCCCCCGTCGGCGGCCCTGCTGGTAGGGTCCATACCGGCAGAGCCGCCAACAGGGGAGGCAAAAGGGGCAGGGACATTAAAGCGCTGCCGCGACAGCACTTTAAGGACAGTCCTTTGCCGTGGCAGCGCTTTAACGTTGCTGCGCCGCTCCGTGGGCCGCCGACCGGGGGGGAGCAGCAACATTAAAGCGCTGCCGTGGCAAAGGTCCCTGCAGCGCTTTAAGGTCCCTGCCCCTTTTGCCCCCCCTCAGCCGCCGACAGGCAGGGGGGGCAAAGGGAGCAGCTGCCCCAGGGCCGGCGATTTAAAAGGGCCCAGGGCTCCGGACACTGTTGCTGCTACCGCAGCAGTGGCGTCTGGAGCCCCAGGCCCTTTAAATCACCACGGGAGCCCCGGGTGGCGCAATCCAGGCGGCCTGGAAGGGCTGGCTGGGGGATGCTGACCCCCAGCCCCGCCCCTTTTGCCTGAGGCCCCGCCCCTTCCGGGGGCCGGAGCGCTATGTGTCCTGAGTTACTTTCACCCTGAGCACATGTGATGTCTATTCATTAAAATTTGAAAGCAGGTATATAGTGCTTACATTTTTTTATTTATGGCTTATTTTGTAAATACCGAATGTTCATTTCTTCTACGCCATTCTTCTACATTCTGCCAAATGTAGTTGCATTTGGTATAAATAAAGCAAATTATTAGCAGTGGAACTATTCGTTATCCTTTTTTGAATTGGTAATGCATAATAATGCTATTTAGTCATTAAAGTCTGCAAAACAAAACTATTTCCCAGTTTCCTGCCTTTGATAGTGGCTCATTGTTGCTGTCAAGCAGGGAAGGAATCCACCTACATGTGTCTAAAATTAACAGCTCTTTGTACATCTTGTGTAATTTCCATTCTATTGGGGAACTCAGTGTATTTTACAAACTTTAATGAATTAAGCCTCAAAATAAGCCTGTGCAGGTGTGTCACGACTGAGCCCAGATCCACACTGGACAGACACCAGTCTGTGGTAAGTGAAGCCAACTGCTGGATCCCAAGTGCTCCTAAGCCAACCAGGTCTGGGCAGAACTAGGTCACTAATGGTACATCTACAAAGGAAAAAGAAAAAAAACCCACATCACACATCACGCCAACAAGCCTTAAGGCTTGACTATACTACGAAATTAAGTCAACTTTATCTAATTCGACTTTGAGCCCCCAAATTAATGAAGTTGATTGTGCGTGGACACACTATGTTCATTGTCTCGATGGAGTATGTCCTCACTAGCAGCGCCTGCATTGATGCACAAAGCAGTGCATTGTGGGTAGCTATCCCAAAGTGCAACTTGACGCAGTGTGTTTTGGGAAGTTTGTGCAATGCCTCATGGGACCTAAACATTGTCGCAGGGGAGAATGGGAACATTGCATCAGCATCCCATGATGCACTGTGCTCCCTCCCTCATATCAACAGCAAACAATCCAGTGGTTTTCGCGCCTTAAAACTGCTGCGTGTACGCCATCACCCCAGAAGCCTGGAGAATGCTCAGTTGTGCACTCTTGCTATGAGCATCTCAAACACCTCGCGCCTTCTCCTGCAGTATTTCCAGAGCCGAAGTAAGGCCTGCCGTGTGGAACATACCGATTTCCTGCAAGCAGCCCTGCTACAAGCCACTGAAAAAAACCCAATCCAGTTGCTGTTGGCAGTCACAGAGCAGCTGTATTCCGTAGAGAGCCATTTCTGGTCCCGAGAAACAAGCACTGACTGGTGGGACCGCATTGTTTTGCGGGTTTGGGATGATGAGCGAGCAGCAGCTGCAGAACTTTCGAATGCAGAAAGCCACCTTCCAGGAACTTTGTGCAGCGCTTTCCCCTGCAGGGCCATTCATCGACTTCTGCTACGAAGGGTCGTGAGTCTGGGAAATGTGCAGGACATAGTGTATGGTTTTGCCGTGATGGGGTTCCCTAATTGCGGTGGGGGCGATAGATGGCACGCATATCCCCATCTTGGCACCAGACCACCTTGCCAAAGAGTACATAAACTGAAAGGGATACTTTAGGGGGCGTTTCACCATCATCAGTGTAGGATGGTTGGGAAAGGTTCATGAGGCGCGTATCGTTAGGAACTTGAGTTTGTTCAAAAAGCTGCAATCCGGGACTTTCTTTTCAGACCACAAAATTAACATTGACGATGTTGAGATGCCTGTAGTTATCCTGGGGGACCCAGCCTACCCCTTGCTCCCATGGCTCATGAAGCCATACACCGGCCATCTGGACAGCAGTAAGGAACGGTTCAACTATAGGCTCAGCAAGTGCAGAATGGTGGTTGAATGTGCCTTTGGTCATTTGAAAGGCCGCTGGAGAAGTCTACTAACAAGGTTGGACCTTAGTGAGGAGAACATCCCCATGGTTATAGCTGCCTGCTGTCTGCTCCATAATATCTGTGAAAAAAAGGGGGAATATTTTCCGCAGGGGTGGGCAGTTGAGATGGATCGCATGGCAGCCATTTTTGAGCAGCCAGACACCAGGGCAAGAAGAGCACAGCAAGGGGCGCTGTGTATCCACGAGACTTTGAAAAGCCGTTTCAATAATGAGTCACAGTAACATGAGCTGTTTGTCTGCACTGTGCTTTCCCAAACCTTCCCCTGGCTGGTGTCACTGTCCCTGTAAAGCCAACCACCCCCCCGCCCGCCCGCCCAAGCCCACGGCTTCTACTCAATAAAGAACATTTATTTCTCGAATACATTTACTTTATTTAACAAACATAAGTAAAGAGGGAGAATAGAAAAAAACAGTAACCTTGGGGAAAAGGGTTGTAAAGTTGGAAAGGGGGAGAAATATTTTCAGCTGTGTAACATAACAGTGCATTCCAGACCATCAAAGGTCTGTGAATGGGCGCCTTCTGTTCCTTGTACCCTTCCTCTCCCACCCCACCCCCCAAGTTAAGTGAAAGGGATAATGGACTTTTCACCTACGCCTCATGGAACGCTTTGGGGAGGGTGATTCTGGCTGGCTGTCCACCAGGGTCTGCAGAGGGACTCTACCCTCCTGCTTCTGTTCCTGCAATTCAACCAGACACCTCAACATGTCTGCTTGGTTCTTCGTAATCTGAAGCATCTCATCCTGTGCCGCACACTCTCGCTCATTGGAAGCTTTCCTGCTCTCCATGTCCATGTCTAACTTCTCAGACAGTGAAATCCTCCACGATCTCAGCTTGGTGTCAGCTGTCCCAGTGTCCATTATCTCAGTGAATATGTCCTCGCGCATTCTCTTTGTCCTTCTAATCACCGAAAGTCTGCTTTCAGGTGTTGATGACATGCCGAAGAACACATTTCCAGCTGTCAGTCAGGGGAAAAATAAAGGAGCCATTGTACATGAATAAAATGTTTCCATAGCAAGGCCATTTTCATAAAAAAAAAAAACCTTATTACACTAGGTGCAAGCCATAACATAATCAGAATCCATAATCGTTCACTGTGCCATTTTGCTGCTCCAGCCATGGTGAGTATGCTCCCTCCCCTCTGCCCCCCACCCCGGGTCATGGGTGACCGCACTTTTAATGAAGTTTATGGCAGGCTCATATCAGGAGCAGAGGTAGCTAGTTGAACAATGGCCCTTCCCTGTAGTAGCACCACGGGAAGCTGTTTACAAACACGGTGGGGGGAACATTTTCACTCTCAAATTGAAAAATCTCTCAGGTGGGGCCCCAGTCCCCTATCAGCCACTTTAAACTACTTGCTGACCCATGCCGAGCACAGTAAAGGCACATTAGCTGCCGCATGGTTTGGTGATCTGGAATGTGGGGGGCGGGGTGGGTTTACATGCCCTTTTTTTTCGTGTAAGAGCACTTTTAATGAGGACTTTCCCCATTTCCCCTAGGCGATCCTATGTGATATCAGTCTCCTGAGGGTAACAGAGGTGGAAAGGAAAGAGATGCTGCAAGCATCTGGGTATAGACCCGGTCCTTATGCTGCTATGCTGTGTACCGCAATGATGCCAGCAGAATTAATTCAGGAGTTGCGTGGGAAAGTGTCCTACCATGGTGGAAGAAATAAGACTGTCCTGCTCAAAAACCTTCTGCAAAGGATTGCAGAGTCCCTCCATGAAAGTTTCCTAGAGATATCCATGGAGGATTCCTGAGCTATCTCAGTCCACATAAACAGTCTTTTCCGGGGGCCACCCTCTGCATAGCTGGAGCAGCCTCTTGTAAGCAGAGAACCACAGCACCTCGCTTTTTCTTCATAGTAAGCATGCAACACCACCAAATGTGTGTGCCCACTAAAGTTTAACTGGACTTTCATTGTAACTGTATACTCACTAGCAGTGCCTTCCCCAGCATCACAGTTGGCCACCGTGATGTCCTGCGACCCACAGAGCTCCAGGGTTAAAAATATTTCCTGGTTCTTGGGGAGAATGGATCCACCGCTTGCTTGTCTCCAATTCTCCTCCTCTTCCTCATCCACCATATCATCCTCCTTGTTGTCCCTAGACTCACAGGCCTATGAGGTGTCCACGTTGCTTGTGGGGGTGCTGGTAGGGTCACCCCCAAGAATCGCATGCAGCTCATTGTAGAACCGGCATGTGTGGGGTTCAGCATCAGAATGATTGTTCGCCTCCCTTGCCTTCTGGTACGCTTGGCAAAGTTTTTATTGTTACACGGCACTGCTGTGTGTCCCTTGTGTAGCCCTTCTCCCCCATTCCACAAGCAATCTTTGCATAGATGTCAGCATTTCTTCTGCTGGATTGGAGCTCTGCCTGCACAGACTCTTCTCCCCACACGGCAATGAGATCCACCACCTCCTGTGCAGACCAGGCTGGAGCGCGTTTGGGGCGTGTAGTCTCCATGATCAGCTGTGCTCAAGCTGGCATGCTCCCAGTGCTGATCAAACAGGAAATGGGAAATCAAAAGTTCCGGGGGCTTTAGCAGGGGAGGGGCTGTTTCCTGTGTACCTGGCTGCAGTGCAGCAGAGTTGAGAATGATCTCCAGAGTGGTCACAGATGAGAATTGTGGGACACCACCTGGAGGCCAATTAAGTCGAATTACACAACGCTGCGTCTGCACTACCTCGCAGTCAGCCCATGAAAATTGAACTAAGCGCCACGCCTCTTGCAGAGGTGGATTACAGAAGTTGACATCAGAGGTGACTTAGGTCGATGTAAAGGACCCGGTATTGTAGACACATACATTAACACATCGACTTAAGGCGTCTTCCTTCGACCCAACTCTGTAGTGTAGACCAGGCCTTAGAGGCTGGATCAACTGATACAGATTCCTGGGGCTCACACTGCTGGGCTAAAATAGCAGTGTAGTGTATATTAGATAGACAAGGTGGGTGAAGTAATATATTTTATTGGACCAACTTCTGTTGGTGAAAGACACAGAGCTCTTCTTCAGGTCTGGAAAAGGTACTCTCAGTGTCACAGCAAAATGCAAGATGGAACAGGTTGTCTAGCACAGTGGTTCTCAAACTAGGGCCACGCTTCCTGCAGCCCTCATTGGCCTGGAGTGGCGACCCATGGCCAGTGGGAGCCGCGATCAGCCGAACCTGTGGACGCAGCAGATAAACAAACTGGTCCGGCCCGCCAGGGGCTTTCCCTGAACAAGCGGCGGCCTTAGTTTGAGAACCACTGGTCTAGCATAAGAAGTTAGCACATATTGTAAAGGATCATTCAAGGTAGAGTGGCCCATTAACACCTCTGCAGTCATAGTACTGAAAGAGGGAGTCAGTGGGTTACAGATGGTTGTAATAAACCATAAATGCAGTGTCTGTTTAGTCCATGGTTTTTAGTGTCTAGCATAGTAATAAGTTTAAACTCCCAATATAGTGTATATTGTCAGGGCCAGGCTGGCCTTACAAAGACAGCACAAACTGGCACTCTGACAGCACACAAAATGGAAGACAACCAACATGGAGTTCACAATTCAATGCAGACATGCCCCCCATCGCTCCTCCCCCCCTCCCCCATCACCAGGTGTATGTACAATTAAACCATTTTTCCATATGGAGAAACTGAGGCACAGAAATGTTAAAGTCCTGATTGAAGCCACTGGGAGTTGGATTGGACCTTAAGGGATCAATCCAGTGTAAAGTGCAAAACAACTCATGAAGTTGATGAGCACGTTCAACTGCCATTGAAGTTAATAGGAGTCAAAAGTTCTAAGCATCTTTCAGGATAGAGTATCAGAGGGGTAGCCGTGTTAGTCTGGATCTGTAAAAGCAGCAAAGAATCCTGTGGCACCTTATAGACTAACAGAGGTTAGAGTCCTAAATGACCTGCCCAGGCCATCTAGCAACCCAGTGGCAGAACAAGGAATAGAATCCAGATCCAGATCTCCTAAGACATGGGGCTGAGAGTTATCTCCCCACCTAATATATATATAAAATTGTTTAGACTATTTAGAGATACATGAACATTCATGAAATAAAAAAGTCCAAAGTTTGAGGTCTCCTGTATTAAATTAACTTCAAAATAAAGCTCTTTAAAAGATTTTAGGTACGTTTTGCAAAACTGGATATTTTTGAGTGGAAGTGGGCCCACTTGCTCCCAGAGATGAATTTGTGTTGGTAACCTGTGGAAAGACATTTAGTATAAAATGAAGTTTGGGGAGATGTGGAATGTTACAGATGACAAACATTCTCCCTCAAAATTCAGGAGGGGGGGAGGAATGGAATTTTACACTATAAAAATCATCTCTGGAGTTCACTTGCAGTAATTTAAAGCCCAGCTAGCCAGCACCAGCATCACTCATGTAAACAAGTTTGGCCACATCTTAGCTGGTGTAAATCAATGTAGCGTTACTGAAGTCAGTGAAGCTACATCGATTTACGTCAGCTGAGGATCTGGCCCCAGGTCATTTTTCTGCTGCATACTGCATGTTTTATTCAGAATCTTGGGCCTTTATGGGTTGAAAGTGTGTCGTGACTGGTCTGACCAAGTTTAATGCAGAGGGCCTCATCCAGTGGGATCTGAAGCAAAGTGAGCTGATGAAAAGAACTATTGCCTGGGATCATTCTAGAAATACTCAGCCACGCCACAAGGTGGTGCCAGACCCTACCTTACCATCCCTAAAAATGTTTTAAAAAATCCAGCTCGCAAAGCTGAGTAAAACTAAAAGCCATAGGTGAGTGTTGTAACTAACTCTACCACCTTAGGGATGCAGATCAGCCTGTGAGCAAAGCCCACTACATAGCACTGCAAGTTAACCAGTAGAGTTTCAGAGCTTCTACATCTTCCCCCAGAAAGGTTCTCCACGTTGGTCCCACATGCACCTGTTTTAGGGGTGCGTGGAGGGCAGGCTGTTCAAAGCACCATGCTAAACTGTGGTCCCCGTGTACGATGAAATCACTGTTGAGGGATAAGGCCGCTATTCCAGCTTCACTAGTCACATCGCACTTAATTCAGGGCTGCAAAATTACAGCTTTGCCTCCTCTCCTGTTAACAATGCACCTACGCTGCAACTGCGGGGTGCGACTGCACCTCGCCTAGACATACCTGGGCTAGCTCAGATACTGATGCAGTGAAGCTGCGGCAGCATGGGCTGTACTGGCCTGACCAGAACCCTGGGCAATTACTCAGGCCACTAGTCATAGAATCATAGAATCATAGAATCTCAGGGTTGGAAGGGACCTCAGGAGGTCATCTAGTCCAACCCCCTGCTCAAAGCAGGACCAAACCCAACTAAATCAGCCCAGCCAGGGCTTTGTCAAGCCTGACCTTAAAAACCTCTAAGGAAGGAGATTCCACTACCTCCCTAGGTAACCCATTCCAGTTCTTCACCACCCTACTAGTGAAAAAGTTTTTCCTAATGTCCAACCTAAACCTCCCCCTCTGCAACTTGAGACCATTACTCCTTGTTCTGTCATCTTCTATCACTGAGAACAGTCTAGATCCATCCTCTTTGGAACCCCCTTTCAGGTAGTTGAAAGAAACATGCCAAAGTAGTCCATGCCAAAGACTGTGCTGCTGCTGCTGTAGGTTCACTGCTATTGGTTAGCAGGGTTGTGGCATGTCTCTGCCAGGCCAGAGACAATGGTGAGTGCTGCTGATCACTGACCAATCATCTATTCAAAGTAAAACACCTTGAGATGCTTGCTTTGCTCTACCTGGGAGAAGACACTTCCTCCTCTTGTCTGAAGGGAGGAGGAGTAATGGAAAATTACCAAAAGGCAGAACAAAATGAAGCAGGCGGCCCCAGCAGGAGTCTATAAAGGGTGTCCTGGGAAGGGTGGGGAGGTGTACATTGAGGGAGAGCCATTTTGCACCATATAAGGAGAAGGGAGGCTGGTCAGGGACAGAGTAGGCAGTGGGGTGGAGGACCCTGCCTGACTGACAGAACACAAGTGATCCCCCAAGGGAAGTGTGAGCTAGACATTGCGTTCAGGACGTTTTATTGTTTTGTATGATCTGTGCTCTCCTGTGCTTTGCATAATTAAAATAAAAGAGCATAAAGATGTTAGATTGGGCTGGGTTGAGGTTGGGGTGGGGTTGGACTGCTTCAGAACTACTGTGTGCCCCTGAGAGAGAAACTGTAAATCAGAAACTTCTCACCTTTGGGAGGAGTTCTGTGTAGACCGCGTTCAAGTACTGGTGAGTCTGAAGAGTCAGCACTGCACCTGTAGGGGCTCGGTAGCTGAACAGCAGGTTCCAACAATCAGAGAGGGGGTACCAGATAGGTCTGCTCCCTGAGAGTGTGTCTAGGGACCCCGAGATTGGGGCAGTGGCTAGACTTTGTTCCGGCTCCAGAAACTTGAAACACCACAGGATCCAGAGCAGAGAGGCTTGGATTCCCATTCATCAGTCCTCATGGGTGCCCAGGAAGGGGCGCTCACTAGAATCTGAAACACCTGTAGAATAGAAACCTTCTAAACAACTTTAAGTGTGTCACAAAATCCTTTCCCTGTGTTTTGACCCAGTCTAGATTCCAGTTCCTTCTCACTCCATGGCTAAACCTTACAGAAGAAAATAGTGGAACTTGGCAAGAAATGGTTTTCCTGTCCTGTGAGACTGAGATTTTACCATTTTTTCCTGTCCTGAAATGGGACAAGAGGTTGAAATTTTGAAAGTGTTCACAGACTGACCAAAAAAAGTGAGATCAGATCAATAGAAAGGTTTCATTTTGAGAATTTTGAAAAGTTTTGTTTTGATTTTTTTAAACCAAGTAGAAGTTAACTAAAATTTCAAAACAAAAAGTTGTTTTGATTCAAAAACAAAAAAAGGCCATTTTTTTTCAAATCAGGAGACGTGTCAAAACCAACCCTCTCTCATGAACAGTTTCAGTTTTGACAAATTGACATTTTTCCGAGGAAAGCATTTGGTTAGAAAATTCCTGACCAGCTCTAGAAAATGCTACTCCTAGGGAAACAAATTAATGCTCAATGCAAGTGTGGCAGAAGTGAGACCTTACTGGTGAGTGATAGCCTCTATGTCTATCCTCATTTCTAGAAGGTTCATTCACACACACTTTGTTTAAAGACCGAGACCCAGTCTACACTTAAAATTTAAGTCAACATAACTGCATTGATCGGGGGGGTGAAAAATCCATACTCCTGAGCAACATAGTTGTGCTGAATTAACACAGACACATAGACACAGCTATGTTGATGGAAGGATGTTTGTCAACCTAGCTACCATCATTTTGGTAGCTAGGGTCCTCTGCGATGGAAAAACCCCTTCCGTCAGTGTAGGCTGCATCTACACTATGGTGTTATGGCAGCATAGCTACAGCAGTCCCCATATTGTAGACATAGCCCTAGTCACTGAGGGCTGGGGTTAAGAATGAAGTTTCAGGTTTCCATTGATAATTTCCATATCTTGTTTGATTTTCAGTCAGGCACTTAGGACCCAGTTTTCAAAGTGCTAGGCACACAATTGTGTATCTAACTTGTACATGTAATTACTGCCATTACATGCTCTGGTTAGATAGCTGTGCAAGCAAAAGACCACTTATCCACCTAGTTGGCAAGCTGAATGTCCACCTTACCTTTTCTCTAAATACCACCGTGGTAACTGCATGACTAAGTTAAGCATGCAGTTATGCAGACATTTGCAAGCTCAGCTGCATATCTTTTTTGAAAATCAGGATCTCTGTATCTAACGGGCCAGTTGTATCATTTTACCGAGCGTTCACATGCAACCTGACTAATCAGCATGCAAAGTACAACTTTGCACATCTTGAGTGCACACTTTTTGATTCAGCTATGTCAATGTAAACTTTTGATAGATTAATGTGCTAACGCAGGGGTAGGCAACCTATGGCACGCGTGCCGAAGGCGGCACGCGAGCTGATTTTCAGTGGCACTCACACTGCCTGGGTCCTGGGGGCTCTGCATTTTAATTTAATTTTAAATGAAGCTTCTTAAACATTTTAAACATCTTATTTACTTTACATACAACAATAGTTTAGTTATATATTATAGACTTATAGAAAGAGACCTTCTAAAAACGTTAAAATGTATGATTGGCACACGAAACCTTAAATTAGAGTGAATAAATGAAGACTCGGCACACCACTTCTGAAAGGTTGCCGACCCCTGTGCTAACGTTTAGGTGAAACAAGCCTTGTGGCAATTATAGATCACGGAGATGGTAACACACAGAAAACAGTTCTGCATCATTGAGGTGTAAGGACATTCTTCAGCAGCAACAGAGGAAAGATTAAACGAACTAAACCAAGATCTCAACCTGCTGCAGTATAGCTGATTTGCCCTCCAGGAAGTGTCTATCATTATCCTATATTTTAGGATGTTTGAAGCACTCTGCTGCACTCTCTACATGTATTTTTAGCCTTTTTCCCGTTACGAATTATAGCCACCAACTGTTTGTCCTATGGCCAATTTTCACTAAAAGCTTTTCAAAATTCCAGCCTCAATTTCACCAGAATTACCCCTCATTGGGTTATTACTTTAAAAAAACAGGGGGGAAAGGTTAACAGTCACAGTCTCATTTAGCCTCAGCTTCTCATTTAGTCTGAGAACATTTAGAGATTATAAAGGAAAAAATCTCACCCGCTTTATGTGGATTCATACAATGTTACTGAAAATGTGAAGCCCAGACTCAAAGATTGACCACATAGATTTCTGTATTTTGGGTGGGGGGTGGGGGGCATGGTAAGATCTTGTGGTTTACACACTTGACTGAGATTTGTTAGATCTGGGTCTAATTCTCAGTCATGCCACAGTTATTCTATGCGCTCTTGGCCAAGACAATCTTATTGTGCCTTTTCTGTAAAATGGCAATAAAGCTTCATTTCTACCACCCCATTGGACTGTCTTGTTTATTTAGATGGTAAACTCTTTGGGGCAGGGACTCTCTCACTCCATTCATGATTGTGGCAGCTACTACAGATTATAGGTACCCACTATAGGTTGCAGCAGTGGGTGGCAAACAATTCTGCTAGTACTCTGCACCATGGTCACTCCTGAACTTCCACAAGATCCAGTTAATCTGGGCTCGCATGGTGGATTGAATGCAGAATTTGGCCCAGATCTCACACATACAGAAAATGCTTAGCAAGCTATGTAAGTAGCATCATAACAAATGCACTGTAAGAGCAGATTTATCCATCAATATGGTGACAGAGAACCACAGAAGTCAGAGACAAGGAGAAAGCCCTGTTAGATCTTCCACCCTTTCTCCCTGCCAATGCTGATTTAACAGTAAGGCTCTTTAGGATAACGATGGAACCAATCCTGTGCCCAGTGAACCCAACAACAAAACTTCCATTAACTTCAGAGTTGTCTATTGATTTTATGCAGCCATCTCACATAGCCTTGGGAAGTACAAAACAAAATAAAAAATGAAAAAAACAAATATCACTATAAAGTATAGACTGATTATTCAAATCAGAGTAATAGTCAACTAAGTACTGTACTGAAAGTGTTGAAAAGAAATAAAGGCCAACTCTTCCCATAGTGTAAATCAATATAGCTCCATTGAAGTTCAGGAACCCATCAAGAATACCAAGGTTATAAAACATTAAATTCTTAACTGAAATTAGTCAACAGAAGTGGCCTTGGTGAATTCAAATTAAATATAATGTTCCTTGCCATCAAGAATTATGTAAGATGAATGACAGATATAAGCTTCATACGACACCACTTTATCACAAGGTTTCTGCTCATGTTGAGTGCCAGATTACTTTCAGTATATTGAACAGAAAAGCGTACCACACTGCAGCTGCTCATTATAAACAATTGTAATATATGAAGAACGTTGTGCAAGTGACCACATGCATTTGTTTTCATTTACAACGGTAAGAAGACAAAATAACTGAGAAATGACTTCACTGTACAGTTGCTAGGCGCTTTTCATGCATGTTTATTATCCACAGGTAGTATGTAAAAGATTACATGGACAAGCACTGACAAGTGTATTGTGACTTTTATTTGAAGAGGTTCCTGTGAATTGTTTCCTATCATACTTACTTCTGGATCCACATAAATATTAAGTATCAGAGGGGTAGCCGTGTTAGTCTGGATCTGTAAAAGCAGCAAAGAATCCTGTGGCACCTTATAGACTAACAGAGGTTTTGCAGCATGAGCTTTCGTGGGTGAATACCCACTTCTTCGGATGCAACAAGTTGCATCCGAAGAAGTGGGTATTCACCCACGAAAGCTCATGCTGCAAAACCTCTATAAATATTAAGGCAAATACTAGAATTTCCAGCCCGATAAGCCAAACATTGCTAGAAATATGAGGCATGAATCTGGAACCCAGAAAAGTGAAAGGCTCCGACCATGAAGGAAGAATGTCTTACATCTTGATACTAGTGCTGGACAGGAGTCAGTGGCAATATTGCCTGTGGAAATAGCACAGTAGGATCTGATCACACTTATTCTCAGCACCGACCAGCTCTGTGACCCTGGGCAAATCACTTCACTTGTCTTTGCCTCTATTTCCCCTACCATCCTTCATGTGCCTGATCTGTTTAGATGTTACATTCCTCAGGATGGGGACCAATCGCTCACTATGGGTTTGTAGCACACCTATCACAATAGGGCCCCTATCTCAGTTGGGACTGCCCACTGCTTCTGTCTCACAAACAATAATCTGAATAAAGATTGAATAGGAACTTCTGGATTTGGCCTATATAATAAATAATATCAACTGAATTCTGGGGGAGTGAGGGTCACTCAGCACCATCTAGGATCAGACCCTTTGGCTTTTCAATTCAGAGCGTACCCAATGTTGGGATTCCCACAGAAACCTTTTCCACTTGGCTTATCCAGAATACCTCATCCATTCTGGGAGAGCACTTCATCCAGTTCTCCGGTATTCAAAAAGCACACCTCAGTTCAACTCCAGCTCATCACTCAGGTCATTTTATTAGGCATGTAACAGCTCTGAGCCCATGCTGGCAAGGCCAAGATGCAGGGGGGTTTAGGTACAGGGTGATCCCACAATTCCAAATCACATCACACAGTTTATACACATTTTCCCCAGCTACTAACATCTATACTTATTTAATATACTTGGATCTTTACAATGTCCAGATATGTAAGGACCAATCACTTATGTACTCACCTTATCTATCTGTCAAGCTTTTCCCCACTTCTCAACTAGCCTGAAAAGTCTCCAGCACATAGTCTGTCACACCCTCATTTACAGTTTAACCTTGCACTCAAATCAGCTATATTCAAGTTTACTCACAGCCAACATGATCTGTCTACCTCCTACGACCCAGAATCAGTGTTGCAGGTCAATGGGAATGGTTAGAGAGCACTGCTTCCCAGATTTTCCATTGACAGCTGAGGCGATAAGAACCACTGCTAGTGATATGTCACCAGTGAAACTGACCAGAAGAATGCAGCTGCGTCAATCACATCTGCATGTCTTTCTCCACAAGTCAACAAGAGGACATAACTGATCCTCAGCATTTATTACTCTGAAGCACTTAAAGTCTATTGAATATGACACAGAATCTGCAGGTGCTGGCAAGTGTTTTTCAATCAAGTATGCTTGTCTCCTTTTGGAAGTGGAAACTGTGTTGAGGCTAACATGGAAAAACAAGCAGACTCAACTGATAATCAGCCAAAGTCTGTTCACCCTTACTACTCAGATACTGGTGGTTTCTTTTCTTCACAAAGCTAGTCTTTTCCACTTCTATCCTGTCTCTTTTTATCCAGCCAAAGTTTAATTTACAGCTGATGGGCCAGATCGTTGGCTGGCGTAAGTCAGTATAACTATACTTCAGTGTCGTTTCAGTGATTTACAGCAGATAAGAATCTAGTCCCCAGATTTTAGAAATCTCTTCCAAAAAAACCTAGTGCAAGCAGATGCAATTTATATTGACTTCAACAGAAGTTGAAGACACTTTCGCCTGGAGCTGAATGTAGCCTCAAATATGGAATAACTTTATTAGATACAGATTATAAAGTGCATGACCCAGGCTTATCTGAAAAAGCACAATAAAGTACTGATGATATTTCTTGCATATGAAATTCTGTAGTGTGTGGAACTGGTAATGCTCATGATGTCAGGGAGTTAAAAATATACTCAAGCAATGCTCAGATTTGCACCGCTCTATTAAAAAGAGTGTCCAACCCTGGAACCAGAGAATGATCAGTCTTAGCAGTACTAGAGTACGTTTTGTCATAGTAGTTCCAGAGAGCTCATTGCATGACTTTTTCCATTGGTTTTGGTCCTCATGTGATTCCTGCTCCCAGGCTCACTGAGCTTGGTATTCGACTATATCTAAACCTCAAAGGGAAATTCAATCCAAATCAATCCCATGGTTTTATGTCAAACAGTGACATTTGCACCATTTCATCCCAAAATGATAAATATGTTTGCTTGAAACTGGGCTTGGGTTACTCAAAAGGATTGTGAATCATAGTGAGTCTTTTAGTGAACGTGGTCTGCGTTTTGGATGTGCAACACTTTTCAAGCACTCTATTATCTACTATTAGCAGGATGCTCCTGTTGAGAGCCACTCCTGGTGTCTGCAAGCCACCCAGGCAGTCAATGGTGCTGGAAGTTACACACGTGTTTGGAGTTCCTTGCTGAATTGGGGCTACAGGGTAACAGATGCTTTAGAAGTGTGTAGTAGTAGCCATAAGACTCCATTGCTTGTATAACAATTTACCTTTGCTTTGCTAACATACAAGTCTTATCAGATATGACCTTTTCTATGGAAAGTGAGATTGAGTGAACTTTTAATTTATTTCTGTAGCTATTTTTTGCAGGTGGTGTTTTCTTTGGTTGGTTTTTCCCTCCCCTTGCCTGTTGTTCCCTCCACCCCCAGCACCTCTTGCATAACTAATTGCTTCTTCATCATCCTTTAAGTTCTTTTAAATTCTCCGATTCAGTCTCCCACAAATAGCCTCATTGCTGAAATATTAGCAAGAATAAAGAGAAAGCATAAGCATGTATTGACTGGTAACAAAAGGATTGAAACTCACGGCAAATGTTAATTAGAAAGATTTTTCATTCAATAGCCTCACCAAGGAAAATGTTTAGAATATATCGTAACATGTATTTAGCAGTAAATGCAACATTTTCTCTTGCTCTCCCTGAGGACTGAACAATATAGATAGCGAGGGGAAGTGGAATACCTGTCATAAGATATAAAAATAGAATTCTTAAATAGTAAAACAACAACACTTTTAGAAAAACAGGTTGAAGATATTACAAAGGAAAACAAATTCATTGTACAGTACCTTATTGGCAATAATGTAGATGCAATAGTAATCAAATATAGTTCCTCCTCACTGGTAGCTGAAGTCCATCAGACAGCTAAACAGAACTCTATCATTTAGCCCACAATAGATTGCTGACTACCTGGGGGTGGGGGTGAGGGAATATAGAATGAAATTGTGGCCCCACTGAAGTCAATGGGAGTTTTGACATGGACTTCACTGGGGCCAGGATTTCACCCTTGGTGATGAGGACAAAGAGTATTCCTGAATGCCTTCTTACACTACACACTAGAACAGGGGTCAGCAACCTTTCAGAAGTGGTGTGCCAAGTCTTCATTTATTCACTCTAATTTAAGGTTTCGTGTGCCAGTAATACATTTTAACATTTTTAGAAGGTCTCTTGCTATAAGTCTATAATATGTAACTAGACTATTGTTGTATGTCAAGTAAATAAGATTTTTAAAATGTTTAAGAAGCTTCATTTAAAATTAAATTAAAATGCAGAGCCCCCCAGACCAGTGGCCAGGACCTGGGCAGTGTGAGTGCCACTGAAAATCAGCTCGTGTGCCGCCTTCGGCACGCGTGCCATAGGTTACCTACCCCTGCACTGGATCATATTACAAGAGAAATCCTCTGTTGGGCATGGGCTGTTTTGTGTACATATTTTGCCCTCATACCTCAGAAGAACTTTGATAACAGCCATGAGTGTTCCTGGAGATATCATTAAAGTGTGTAGTGAGAGACGTGCTATGTTTACTACCAAGATGAGGGATTTAAGGACTGGGGATTAATTTTCTGTTTGGGGGAGTTACATTCTGAGGAAGCCACCAGCATTCAAAGTTAAGCAGTAAAGCATGCCATGGTATAGAAGGATATAAGTCATGTGCCTAGTACTTCATAGAGTGCTGAACTGAACATGGCATGACAAGATGACTAGTGGCATGATTACTACATATATGATTACTGGCTATTACAAATGTCCTTAGACAAGGGGTAATAATTTTAAAGAACCAAAGGGACTTAGGGGCATGCCACTTTTAAGCACCTAAATCCCTTTGTGACTCTAGCCCAAAGTCCCTTTTGAAAATAACTCAGATGCCTAAGTCAATTAGGCACTTGAAAAAAATGCATCATAGGGCTACAAAAATTGTTTCCCCTAATCAAAAAACATTTCAGTAGTATGCTGGCATTCATACAAAGAACAGTTCCAGCAGTAGAATTTTGGCCTCTAGACTCTTTGAAAAGTTATCTTTCCAAGTGGGCCAGATTTCTGGTTTCTAGCTATCCAAGCCTTCAAGGTAGGCACCACAAATGATTTCAGGAAGATAAAGGGCCAACCAGCCTCCTGAAGCCCAGAAAGAGGCAAGCTCTATGGAGAACTGCCACCCACACCTGTTCATTCAGACTTCAGATTTCATCTGTAGGGCCAAAACCCTCCACACAGGAAAAATACATAACATCTGTCTCATTCCCTGATCATACTACACAAAGATTCTGTGTATCTGAAGACTTAAGTATATCATAGGAGAAGAGTATGTGAGAGAGCTGGCATTGTGCTTTTGCAAACAGGAATCAGGGCATTTTCTGAATATCCGATCACAACTAGCAACATGGCTGTCCCTTCTGATCATGTGAAATTGGCTTAGCCAATCAGGGACCCAGAAAGTCTTCCCTGCACCTTTTACACCATGGGAACTTTTGTAACAAACTAAAACAAACTCGCGATAAATCAGTGAAATGTGATGCTTAGGATGAAAGGTACACAGAGCCAAGAAATGTTCATACTAAACAGCAGTACTTTAATACCTTCCATACAAACCCAAAGTTAGGTAAGGTTCATGAAGTGTTCAGTTTACTTTGCAAACATATCATTCCTCACAGGTCGGCCCTAGTGGATCATATTGCAGAATTGGGTCCCTAGTCGTTATTATTTAAATTTGTAGTCAGAACTAAACAGAGAAGGGGAAATAGCTGCATAGCAACTAAGAGTGCAACTAGCAAAGTATTTCTCATTCAACACATCAGGGGGTTCAACAATAGTTTTGACAAAGACTAGGTAGTGAATTTGCTGTCTGAACTCAGCTGGACACTACACAGTGGAAAGGAGAACGTTATTGCTCATTGTGTGTCAGACAGACCTCTGTTTCTAAGAGCATTTGAGGAGAGTACCAGGAAATTCATCATGGACTGCAGAACCTTGGAGGCAAGGTGAGAGAGCTATTTCACTGACTGATTTTAAAAGTAAAAAGGTTATTTAAAATAATGGTTCTATACTTTAGCAGAGCTGCAGTGAGCTTGAGATTCAAACAGGCCCCACTAAGCGTATAACTAGAGCTGGTCAGGAATTTTTCCAATGAAACTTTTTTTTGTCAACCATACCAGTTCAGCAAAACCAAAACTGTTTGCGAGACAGGGTCAGTTACAAACCTCCCAACTTGAAAAAAATTTGAGAAGCATTTCAGAGGTGCCAAAATATTTCATCATGATATTTCTGAATACAAATTCTGGTTCAAAATGACTTTTCCATTGAGAAAAGTAAGCTAATCACAATTTAAATTTAAAAAAAGGGAGAGGGGAGAAGAAAGGGTTGAAGTCGAAATGAAATGTTTCAAAGTTACAAAAAGCAAAAAGTTTCAATTGACCCAAATTGAATAATTTTCCAGTTTTTTAGTTCACAAACACATTCGAGTTTTTTTTAAGGATTTTTCCCTAAAAAGTCAAAATCTTAATTTTCGATGGGAAAAGTGTTCAAACTCAAAAACAGTCATAGGACAATGTATCCAGGTGCTGTCCTGGAGTGCCCCATTATGGCCTCGGGTGCCCAGTTTCCATCTGAGGTTCCCAGAAATTATCCACTCACAGCAAGTCTTGAAAATCATACTTCCCTTCTCTTGAGATCGAATTTAGTCAGTATAATTCACCTCTCTAAAGTGACCCCCTTTCACCAAACCCCAGGTTCAGTGTTTCCATAAGCCTCCTTCTGATACTATATGGTTCAAGTCCTGGGCTCCCTGGCTTGCAAGTTCGCTCCTTTAGTTCAGGGTTTCCACAGCCCTGCTCCTGGGACTGTGTCCTATGAGTCCTGCTTCCCCAGCCCATGAACTCACCCCTTCAGATCAGGGTTTCATAGCCTTCTAGGAACTGTGTGCTGAGTTCCTCCCCTTTCCTGGCTCTCAGTAGTTCCTCATTCAGAAGGCTTGGAGCCTCCTTTTAAGATTCACCCACCCAGTCATCTGACCAGGCCCTTAATCCATCCCAGTGTCCAATAACTCCAAACACCTTTCTGGGCCAGCAGGGAAAGAGGGGAAGCTTGTCCTGTCCAGTCTGTGAGGCTCCTAGTCCCAGACCCTTAAAGGAGCAATAGCCTGAGTTTTCCCTATATCTTCACATTCCCAGACACTAACTATTCCCAGGGACCATCATCCTCTCAACCAATGTCCATTTTAGTTATTCTGGACACTTGGAATGGGATAACCACACTGGTCCCACGTTACTGCCTCTAGTCTTAAAGGGCCAGTAACCCTTACAGACAGGAAAACTGTTTTCTACCCAAATCTACTCAAAACCTCACAGAGACTCATCAAAACACAAGAGCAAGAGTCACAAATCAACCACCAAGTCCTCTTAAATCTCCATCCATTTAAACTGGAGGTTCCAATGGAAAAGAGAGAAGTAACCCTCCAAACAAGCAACATAGTTCATGATCTCATCCAGGGGCCAGTCTGACAGCCTGCTTTGCAGCCACAGAGGACTTCATGGAACTGTTGTGTCGAGGGCAAGATTGGGAATTCCACATAGATGGTCTGTGCCAGCTCCATGGTGTTCGTGCTGTGACCCCCTCAGCAGTGTTTGGAGGAGGAATGGGCTGGAACAAGCAGTCTGTGCTCCCTTGCAGGTTGTTGTCTCATTTCAAGTAGAAAAGGTTACAGCAGCCACAGGAGGGATGAAATCAATGGGAGTTAGGCAGCTAAACCCATTTCCTCTCCATTTCATGCCTAGCTAGTTTAGGCAGCTTCTCACTCAAATTGCTGGCTTCTGAGCATCCCTTTCTTAGGTGCCTAACTCCTAACTTAAGTCAGAATTCTACTAGGCAGCAGGGCACCTAGCGCTTAGGTGTTGCAAGGCTGAGTGTAGCAATGCCCAAGTACCTTTGTGAATCTAGCCCTTAGAAGCCTACGTCCCATTGAAAGTCACTGGCGCTTACGTTCCTAAGGGCCAGCATTTTAAAGGAATTTTGGCATCTAGTGGAAATTTCAAAAACTTCTAGGCACCTAACTCCTTTCAATGGGTGTTAGATGCCTAGGTGCTTTTGAAAATCCACTAGAGGACTAAACACCTTTAAAACGCTGGCCATCACTTTAGAAAATAGGATTTAGCTGTCTAAGTCACTTAGGCCTTGTAACACTGAGCAGAACAACACCTTTAAAAATCAGGCTTGGGACACAGTAGGAACTTATGTCGATATAACTACATCACTCAGGGGTGTGGAAAACCCAGTGTAGACAGCACTATGTCAATGGGAAGGCTTCTCCTGTCGACACCGTTACCACCTCTCGGGGAGGTGGTGGAGTACCTGCACTGATGGGGGAAGCTCTCCTGTTGACATAGATCGCGTGCTGCTGCAGCACTGTGGGAGCAGAGAAGCCAAAATGCTGTTATCGCTTATGCAGACACAGCTTTTCTCCCATTTTATTTTTTCTATTGACCTTTATTAACCTGAGCCTGAGCTTGCAAGCATTAGAAACATCACAGGAGTTTGGTTTCCAAGCCTTCACCACTTTTAGCATATAAATTGCTCGGTTGGTAGTACTATTAATTCACTTTGGAGCATAACAAATTCAATTTGCACTTGCTGCCCTCAGTGCAAATGGCATGTAGGCTGTATGACACATTGGGAAGTTAAGTTCACTTTGTTGCAGAGTTATTTAATGACTTTTGGTTCCAGAACTGAAGTCAGAGCTTACAGCTGGACAAATCTGTGACATGGCTCTTTGAAATGCGTAGCAAAGAGGAATGCAGCACCAATGAAAGAAAGAGGAAGCCTGGAATCACTTTGTGCTCCAACTCAACAATTTGGATTGCTTCGATTTCACAATTCAGCATTTCTGATTTCAATAATTTACAACAATAAAGATGAAAATAAATGGCTTGTCTGAGCTGAAGCTACATGTGGGTCAAAAGAAGTGACATGCCTTGTTACTCATCTTCACTGAGCTAAATGCTCCCAATGAATAAGGTACACTAATATATGTTTTCCTATTGCGGCACCACATCTGCTCACAGTGAGCAGTTTATAAAATATTACAGGCAGGATTTTCAGAACTGCCTAAGTGACTAAGGAGAATAAGTCCCATTGGAAATCAGTGGGACTTGTGCACCTAAGTTCTTCTTCTTCAACCCTTAGTCAGACAGTCGGCTGTAGCGATCGTTTGCCATTTGGTCAGTTCCTGCACAACCGCAAAGGCTTGACAGCCTGAAGTCCAACATCGGAACAGACTTGATGAACCCATATAATAGGGGGTCTGACTCTGGGCCGCCTCCACCCCTCAGTTGGTGGAATTTTATCCCGGATGTTACAAGCCACCCAAAGAACTGTGTTCGCTGGAACATCTTGTGGCATCCTTGCGACATGTCTGAACGTAAGGTGCCGCCTGCGAACAATGGCCCCAATAGTCTGTAAACCTGAACGATCGCAAACATCTGCATTACAGATGAAGTCATTCCACTTTATGCCCAAAACACAATGGAGACATTTTGTGTGGAAAGCCTCCAGCTTTGTCCAGTCTGCGCAGCGTAGTGTCCATGTTTCACAGCCGTACGACAGTATGGGAAGGATACAGCTTGAATAAATCCTGAACTTGGTTGTCATACTAAGATGATGTTGCGTCCATATCCGTTGTAAATGGCCCATGGCAGATGCTGTGATGCCAATCTGATGGAGAACCTCCATGTGAGAACTGGAGGAGCTGGTAAGTATAGAACTCTGGAAACTGATTCGACGGTTTTATTGTTCAACGAGATTGGAGTAGCGGGTGGACCTGGTCCTAGATTTTGCAGTTTTGTCTTTGACCATGAAACATGGAGACCAATCTTAGCTGACTCCTCCTCCATACACTTGAGTGCCTCACGAAATCTGTCGGGGCTCTGTACTAAGAGAACAACATCATCAGCGTAGTCAAGGTCTGTGAGCGAGAGATCACCGATCTCAATGCCTATGGACCTGACAGAATGTGCATTATGAAATCCATTGCCCGACAAAAGAGTGCAGGGGACAGAACGCAGCCCTGCCTAACACCAGATACTGATTTAAAAGGCGCTGGCATCCCCAGACGAACACGGGCAGGGGTTCCATTATGCAGCTCTCTAATCAAGTCCAGAAGAGTGGTAGGAACACCTACGCCCATTAAGGCCTTCCAGAACGCGACACGGTCTACTGAATCAAATGCAGTCTTAAGATCAACATATGCTACGTGCAGGGGCTTCCTGAACTCACGGTGTACCTCTGACAACAAGTGAAGGGCCAAAATGGCATCTAATGTGGACCTGTTCCTCGTAAAGCCTGACTGTTGGGGACAACGATTCTGATGTAGCAAAGGCTCCAGGCGTGCCAGCAAAACATGCACAAACACCTTCCCTGGAACAGAGAGCAAGGTGATCGGCCTGTAGCTCTTACATTCGCTGCATGGTCCCTTGCCCTTATAGAGTGAGATTACAATACCGTCCTTCCAGGCGGTTGGCAGGGTTCCAGTTCTCCACACCAGATGAAAGATGGCCAGAAGTGATTCTGCTACAGGATCAATAGCACATTTTAGTAGCTCTCAGGGGATGCCATCAGCACCGACTGCGTGACTGTTTTTCAGTTTAGCGATGGCACACTTCACTTCATCCAGTGTTGGTGCATCTGTACAAATGTCTGGATCCAGAACCGCAGTGACTGCCAGATCATCCAGCTCTGAACCAAGCGGCAGCTGGAGGATGGTTCAGGACACTGTGATAATGTTCTGCCCAACGTGAGAGAATGTCATCATCCAATTTACATGGATGGCCTTGGCTGTTGTTCAGGATGCCATTTGTAGTGACTACCTCTTGACTGCTGAGGTTGCGAATGGCATGGAATGCTGGCTTCAAGTCACCCCTGGCTAAGCCAAATTCGACATCATCCGCCACTTGGTTATAACATGCCTTGCAATCGCAGAGTGCCAGGTGTTAAATTTTCACTTCAGCTGATTACAAGTATGCTTATCACTGTGCTAGCAGGCTGCAGCCTTCAATTCAATTATCTGGAAGGCCTCCTCTGATAGCCATGGTCGGCATGCTGGATGCCTATAGACAATCGTCTGCTCAGCAGATTGGTTGAGGGTAGAAGTGAACCGGGCAACCTCTACGTCATCTGGCAGATTGGCTAGAGCCAAAAATCTGTTGCTGACATCAATACAAAACCTGTTGGCTAAACCTGGCACATGGAGTGACTTCATGTCAAACTTCTTCATCATCACAGAGGGCTTACCTGCTTGTTGGAGCATCAACACCATACGGGCGACCACTAGATGGTGATCTGTGTTCGCCGCGCATTCCGACCAACAATATACTCTACAGGAGGCGAAGAGACGCCTATCGTGTGTAATGATGTAGTCCAACTCCTTCTGAGTGACGCCATCATGAGAGATCCATGCAACCTGATGATTATTCTTTTGAAGAGTTGCAACATTCCAAGTTGCAATTTTGGTGGACTGTCGGAGATCCCAGATACAATTGGATGCATTGTCACAATGTATTGCAGACGTGCCTGCCGACATCAGAGGACGTGCATCCCCAGGCGGGCTTTGACACAAACCTGTCATGTTTGCACCGAGGGGAGACGGCACTGACAAGGCATCTACAGCTGAAAGTAAGGCAGGGGCTTTAATCCTGCTGCTGAGTACTAGGCTATTCATGGTCAAAAAAAACAAGAGCAAACGATTATCCCGGGAAATACCTCATCCCACTGGGATGAGCTGGAGGCGCAGTAATGCGACCCTTTTCCTGGTCTACCAGTACTGCTGCCCTGCATCTTCGCTGCCTGCCTTAGCTGTCGTTTTCAGGGTTCACGTTGGATCTGTCCACCTCGCATAATGCCCAAGGCGATATTTCGGACAAGCCTTCATCACTGATGCCATAGCTCCAACGAGCAATCCCCTCCACCACGATGAGGTACAGGTCAGACTTGGTTACTTAGGTGCTTTTGAAAATCCATCCTAACTAGGTCACTTGTTATTGTAGGGCATTTTCACACTACAGAACAGCAGGATTCAACACTTCAAAATGTATCATTAGGGTAGCATCTGAACTCTCTAAGTGGCTATATATCAATATATTTGTCTACAAGTTAGAATGGAGTATCCAGGGCAAAAATTCATAAGCTGCCTTACTTACTATAAAATAGCAATTTTGAGTTCTGCAGAATTAAAACAGAGAAGGGGTCAGCTATTTTAAAAACTTCAGATATGTACCTGCCTGTACAAAATGCACACATAATTACATTTGCATATGCAAATGGATGAATGGACAAAGATGTCCAATTAGCCATTTGTGCATGCTGATACCTGATGTGTGCATGCTACCATGGTATATATGAGCAAACTAGCACACACTTAACACACCCATTGTGCACATTCAATTGCACAGCCAAGCGGTTTTTGAAAATCTGAGCCAAGGTTGATTTGCAAGCCAGGACAGAGAGAGAAACAACATAGACAGAGCAAGCATGGCTCTGTATCAGTATGAAAGGATCACAGGAGCCTCTTGTATCAATTCAGAATGTACACACACATGCATCAAGTTTGTAGGCTGTTTCTGAGGCTCCTCTGAAAATTTGGTTCAGAATGTCAATACTGGCTGAAAATGGTTACATTTTTAATAACAATGCCTAACTTTTCATCAGCAGATCTCCAAGGGCGTCACAACCAACATCAGTATCATTATGCCCATTTTACAGATGAAGAAACTGAGAAGAGAAGTTTCATACCCAAGGTCACCCAACAGCCAGTAGCAGAGGCAGAAATTGAACACAGGTTTCCTGAGTCCCAGTCCAGTGCTCCAGCCACTAGGCAATACTGCCTCCACCTCTGATATTGTACAAACTTCAGCATTTGTGGTGAGGATGTTTATTTTTTGTTTTACAACATCTAAAGGCCCAGACTCAGACTGTGGTCCCATTATGATAGGCACTGTAAAAATATACAGACAAGAGACAGCTGCTTCCCTAAATAGTTTAATAACCTAAACAGAGACAAAGGATGGTAGAAAAGAAGTATTATTACCCCCATATTCCAGTAGGGAAAATGAAGCCTAGAAAGACTGAGCAGCTAGTCCAGGGTCACACAGGAGTCTATGGCAGAACAGGCAATTAGACCCAAATATGTTGGGTCCCAGTTTGGTGCTTTCATGACAAGGCCATCTGTCCTTTCTAAAATCAGTAACTATTGGGCCAAATTCTGCTCTTGGTTATTCTGCAGAAGTTACTGGCATTGCACTGGTGTGACTGAGAACAGAACAAACAAGAAACTAGCAAGATGGTGTAAACAAATACCAAGAAACGAAACAAGAAACATGATGGCTAGCTTCTGTGACAATTAGACAAAAGCATTTCTGAAATGAAACTGGAACCGTGCATGCAGTTACTGAGAGTCTTTCATCGTTCAATTTATTTAGATACTTTCTGTTATTTTTCCAAGGCAATACTAACAGGAAAAAAGCCATGAGAGATACTTCTCAAGTGGGAAAAAATCTTATACTAAAAAATTAGTGAAAGCAAGAGGCACATGTGCATGTATAATTTGAGTGCAGCCATTATATGAAATTAAAAACATGGAGGATCATTAGACTGTGCCATTAGCGTTTCAATGGTAAATCAGAATTTCGAGGGCTTAAAAACCCTTTGGGCCAGCTGGACAGGAAAGCTAGATGAATACAAATGGTTTGTGCTGCGCTTCAGTGGCAAAGAATATGAAATATCACCACATAGTATTATAGCATAAAATAAAATTAAAGAAATAGACTTCAATTCTTTCTCATTAGCTTTAATCAAGTATAACCTGAGTCATAAGTATCTGCCCCAGACTCCTCTTTGGCTCAGGGTAAAACACTGAAATGATCTTAGGTGAACACATCTGATAATTTCGTGTCCGGTCAATCTGAATACGTCAGGCCAGTTTCAGCCCGGTTTATGCTGTTTTCTCCCAGTGTAAATCCAGGTTCCTAGATTCATAGATTCTAAGGTCAAAAGGGACCATTGTAATCAGCTAGGGAGGTGAATTAACTATGCTGACTGGAGAACCCCTCCCGCTGTTGTCGTGAGTGGCTACACTGATTAGCGCTACAGTGGAGCAGCTACACCAGTGCAGCTATCCCACTGTAGTGTTTTAAGAATAGACTAGCCCCGAGATATTCAATGATATCAATGATATCAATGATACAGCAATATCATAAGATCAACCAGAATTCCTAAGCTGCGCATAGATTCCCCAAATCATGGGTGTGGGGGCACTGTTAGGCCCCCATTGCCAGGCCAGGACCACCCACTCCTACTTCGTGGAATGCTGTATTATACTGTTCAGCCACTAGCTGGGACTAGCTAAAATACCTGGCAGAGCATTAAAAGATCTTATTAGGAACACATCTGATGTGGCTAAGCAAGCTCAGTGACCAGTCTACAGATGATACAGAGGAACATGACACCCAAAGCACCCAGCACAGCCTGCAGCTCCTCCTTCCCCCTCCCCCCAGGAGAAAACAGCTAAGTTAGAAGCCTGCTCCCTCATGGCTTGCAAGCACAGCAACATCCAGTCCCACTCCTCCAGAAGAGGGCCCCAGCGAGGTCTGGGGGCCACATCTGAGGACACAAGGGCCTGGGGGCTCGGGAGCCTCGCAATATTGGGTTGGATAGAGGCCGTTGGTATGGGATTGGTGTCTCTGGGATGGGTTCCTTAATACACCCTCAGCACCTCTGGGTGCCTTTTTCTCAGATGGAACCAGAAGGCACTGGTTCCAGACTCCCTCTCCATGTGCACTTGTTGGGGGTCTCCTTCACAGTAGGGGCAGGTAGCCATATTTGGCTGTGCTACCACTATTGCAAGGTGCACCCATATCCTGGAGCAACACCTCTGGGAGCAGCAAATGGCTCCCCCACCCCGTATCCTCTCACTCCCACTGAGCCTCTGTTTTGCAGCCAGTTCTATATTTTAAAATGAAAACAGATTATATCTCTGATCTGCAGAGGGCACCAAATAGTTTCACATCTGACTAAAGAGGACTTTTCAATGGGGATGCTGTACCTGGTGTTTGTAGCTGTCAATCAGGAAGGAGCTTGCTCTCTAATGGCCATTGTGCTGTACAGGAGACTAAGTAGGAGTTGTTTTTCCTTTCATGAATGTATAAATTCCTTGATTTTCTTTTTTTTTCCCCCTTCTTGCACTTGAATAGCAAGAGGTATTTCACTGAGCTGCAACATGATTTCCAACCAGGATGCCCTGCAGTGGTCCCAGCTCATGGTAACAGATAAGAACGCTATTCACTTTTAATCAACAGGAGAACTAGAAAGAGACTAAAAGTGCTGCTGGGTTTTTTTTTCTCCCCAGACGGATGACTGCAAAATTTGCTGTTCACTTTGATTTCAGGGAGAAAAATAGAGTCTTTGAATGTTTGACAAAAAAATCACTTTAAAACAAAAAGACTTTATACATTTGTATTTTTAACAACAAAAACAAAGCCCTATCTGATCCCATTTGATAAACCCAGAGACAGTTTGGAAGGATTTTTTTTTTCTTTTTCAAACTGAACTGATGCCAATTCCATAATCGCATGTGAAATCAAGTCCCATGTTGATAATGAATACTACACACTGTGCGCTTACATTTCAGCCTGTGCTGGTTAATACCACTGAGGACTTCAATGACTCAATCCTCCTCAGCAACAGGAGCAGCAATGGATTTTGTGAGCAAGTCTTCATTAAAGCCGAGGTCTTCTTGACGTTAGGGATCATCAGCCTGCTGGAAAACATCCTCGTAATCCTGGCGGTGCTGAAGAATGGAAACCTACATTCCCCCATGTACTTTTTCCTGTGCAGCTTGGCAGCGGCAGACATGCTAGTGAGCCTGTCAAATGCCCTGGAGACTATCATGATTGCAATCCTGAGCAATGGCTACTTGATCATTGATGACCACTTTATCCAGCATATGGACAATGTCTTTGACTCAATGATCTGTATCTCTTTGGTAGCCTCAATTTGCAACCTCTTGGTTATAGCTATTGACAGGTACATTACTATTTTCTACGCTCTTCGTTATCACAGCATCATGACTGTAAAGAAAGCCTTAGCTCTAATTGTGGTTATTTGGATTGCTTGCATAATCTGCGGCATCATGTTCATTGTCTACTCAGAAAGCAAAACTGTCATTGTCTGTCTCATCACCATGTTCTTTACCATGCTTCTTCTCATGGCCTCCCTTTATGTTCACATGTTCTTGTTTGCACGCCTGCATGTTAAACGGATCGCAGCCCTCCCAGTGGATGGGGTTCCTCATCAGCGGACCTGTATGAAGGGGGCTGTGACAATCACTATATTACTTGGGGTCTTCATTGTTTGTTGGGCACCTTTCTTTCTTCATCTCATTCTCATCATTTCTTGCCCCACAAACCCACACTGTGTTTGCTACACCTCACACTTCAACACGTATCTGGTCCTGATTATGTGCAATTCAGTCATCGACCCCCTAATTTATGCTTTCCGGAGTCTGGAAATGAGAAAGACGTTCAAAGAGTTAGTATGTTGCTGTTATGGCATGAGTGTGGGACGGTGCATTCTGTAAATGTCCAGTTTTGTACTTGGTATGGAAAGGGTATACACACACTGGGTGTATGTATCTAAACTGAATCAGCAGCTCCACATTACAGTCTGTGAAGGAAGGAAGGGTACAGAAAAAATAAAAACAATAAAAAGAGAGATTTTACTTGATGTCTTTAGAAAGTTTTTCAAAAGGAAAAAGGGGAGGCAATTTATCATTTGCTGTTGCTTACACGGTGATAACAGAAGTGAAGCAAGAGTGTTTTGCAAAATAGCTCAGAGTTCGATCACTCTGAAAAAATGAATCTATTAAGTAAATGCTATATTAGACAGACTAATGTAATATTCTCTTTACCCTAATGCTTTATTTTTATGCCATTGTCAACCAAGTCAGTATAATCTAAAGGGGCTATCTTGAGTGATAGCTACTGAAAGCTGTTCATTTCTAAGAGGAATCAGAACACTGACAAGTAACAACATGTTGTAGGTACCTTCACAAACATCTGAAAAATGCAAAGAAAGGACTATATTGACACTTGTGCTGCTGTCTGTAAAGCAACTTAAGAGAATCTTTAACTGATGAAAGCAAACATTTCACCTCAGATGCTGAAATATTCCTTTAAGAAAACCAACACAATTACATATTGTTTAAGCAACAGTGTGAACTAATCAGCTCACTGCTAAGTTAAAGTGGTGTGATCTAACTAGGCATTTATACTCTTATCTGTGGTACATGGACATCATATCACTGAAGTAACTTTGTAATTATAATATGTTGAGAAATGTATTGTTAGATCAATAAAGAAAAACACAGAAAGTCACCTTTTGATGAGAAGGTACCAATTAGATCTATAACTAGAGGGTTTCAAAGAAAACTTGGAATGAAACCTAGAAAACAGCTAAAATACATTGCACTTTGAACTTAGCTTTTGTCTTATGCTGAGAAGTAAATGGAAACAGACTTTTGACAGACAGCAATTTGACTGGGAAAAACATTTGTCAGAAATAAATTGTGTAGGTAAAATACAGTATTCTTGGGGTGAGGGATATGGACAGTGGGCCTGCTTTGCTTTGTGCTTAGACTGGCTGTACATTGGTGTAAATGAATTGACTTCAGTGGAATGACTCCTGATTTACCCTGCTGATATGGAAGGAAAATCAAATCCACCGTTTGCATATCTTTTTCAAACACTCTATGTGCAAGCTGGCAGCCTTTAAAAATGTGTAGCATGCTTTAAACTACAATATTTAAAAGTGGCCTGTGTTTTTCATAGAAGCAAAATGTATAAGTGACCTTCAAATAGTGTATGTCATTGAACGTACATTGTAAGTGTATTCTATATACTCTGATGGACAGGCAATATGGACAGACAATTCTAGATGTGAAAACACTGAATCATGCTGAAATTTTATACTACCATTTGGTTCCTTTCAAATACTTTCTTATTGTAAAAATCAAGAACTATAGGCAAACAGAAACTGTATACAAGGCACATGCAAATAAACTCTGTTATATATTCTCTTCAGACATTTCAAAATCTATTGATTTGCCTCTTAAGAACCAATTTGTTTTAGTCTCAAGACACTTCATTAGTTTGTTTGTTGTTTCCTGGGACATTTTGCTGTCATTTATAGTGCTCTTGTCTAGGTTATTTATTTGATCACCATAGGCACTCAGCATCCAATGACCTCTGAAATATTACGATCTTTGTAAGTGTTTTCTTAGTTTAACTTTGTCTTATCTTTGCAATGGCTGCTGTGTCATACTGAGACCAGCTGGCAGGACTCAAACTAAACTTTCTCAGAAAATGGGAACATTGTTGTTAATATTCCTAACAACAGCCTATTCTGTGTAACTTTACGTTCTATAGCTTGATTCGTTATGATATTCTGCCTCAGGTTAGTGTGTGTTAAGCTCTTATTGTACCTGATGTACCTTTTCCTTTTAAAATGATTGTTGGTGACACTCATTTAATTTGTACTATGCTTTGCCTCTGATGGTCTGAAGAAAGGCCTTTTTGAATTTGCTGACCAAAAAACTTACCTGTTGAATAAAATAATCTGAAGAAAACCCTGCTGAGAATTCTGCACTTTATATGTTACTGGATAGTAAGCTCACTGTTTGGCAAGCAACTCTGGATCCTATACTGCCTCCACTGAGCTGTGTGCAAATAAAGAAAAAAATATATTAGGCTTTTGCATCCAAGTTGCAAAAACATAAAGGGAAGAGCCACAGAGGGCTCATAAAGAGTGGAAAAGAGAGAGATTTACCCCCATTGCTTCTGTAAACCACTGGTGACTGTGTGGTACAGGTCTTCATGCCCCTCATATGCCCAACACACAGGTGATATGGGGCTGTGTCACAGCTAGGAATCTTTAGTTCAAACTGCAGCAGCTTATGCTTTTAGTTCTGGAAGTCCAGAGTTCGATCCCCAGTGTCAGCTGAAATGGTGGCCATCACACATCCACTTGCCTGCTTGGGGGAAATGGGTGAAGCCCAGAAACAGGTGGGAGAAGCCTCTGTGCTGCATTTTTCCCATCCATCACAGGCTAACAGGCAGGCTAAAATTCCATCTAGTTACTCTGTGACCCCCACCACAGAGGTCCACAAATGCAGACCAGGGCCCGGAGTACATGCAGGCAGACCAGGAGCCAGCCTTGCTCTGCACAGCTAGCTGCAGTTAGCATTTCCAGCAGCTGCCCAGCCACGACAGCTTTTTCATCCCCTGCTCTTCTGGCTCCTCCAAATCCTGCCAGTTACATAGACTAGGAGTAGGGTAAGGGATAGAATGTGAGCTAACAGCCATAGCTCAAAAATCCATTGAGGGAAGTAGACTATTTTACTCATAGAACCACAGGCGCAGACTTTCCAAAGTGCTGGGGGGGTGCTCAACCCCTGTCTCTGCCCCAGGCCCCGCCCCCACTCCATCCCTTCCCCAAGACCCCGCCCCCACCCAGCTTCTTACTGCCCCTGCTCCATCCCCACCCCACCTCTTTCCACCCAGTTCCACCCCCTTCCCCGAGCGTGCCCTGTCCTCACTCCCCCCTCCCTCCCCAGCCTCCTGCATGCCGTGAAACAGCTGGGGCCCACTGGCAGGCGGGAGGCACTGGGGGGCTGTGGGGGGAGCTGATAGTAGGGCTGCCGATAGGTACTCAGCACCCACCATTTTTTCCCCATGGGTGCTCCAGCCCCGGGCACTAGGGAACTGGTGCTTCTATAATCAGCTTCGGACGCCCGATACTACAATCCCATTCCCTGGGCCACTTTCTACCCTTCCTTTCAGCATGGCCTCTGCTGTCTTTCCTCCATCAGTGTTGGCTGGGGGTCCGCTGGAGTCTCAACCCAGCTGGCTTCTGTGTCCTGGAGCTCTGGCAGTCTCCCAGCAGGTGCCTGCAACCCACATCTGTTCTCAGCAGTGGCCAGCCCAGATTGAGGTGAGCTACTCCCTTGTATACTCTGGTCTCAGTTGGAACATGCCCAGCAGCGCTGGGTGTGTGATTTCCTCAGCCTACAGTGTGTGGTTAACCCCTGCTGACGTGGTGCAGAGTAGGTACACCCCGTCACAGGGTGATAACCATGTGGGGATATCTAGAGGTGTCCCAGGGCATGAAGGGTGTGCACTCGATGCTATGGGAAACCTAGTTTGCTCTGGATTGCAATACAGCCCACAGGTAACTTTGGTAAGGCTGACATGAAATAGAGCAGCCCCAAAAGCTGCTCTAATTTATTCTGGGGACCACATCAGTCCCCAGCCAGGCAAAAAGGTGGCTTTGCCCATCTTCCCCTAGGCTACCCTTTATGTGTGACACTTCTTATGAGGCGCAGCACAGAATCTTTCTGTCCTAGAGTTTTTCTAATCTGAAGTATTAGGCACAAGGTAAGAACATAGATAATTTCTTCTCTCTGGAGACCAGATCTCTGTGGTCCTGGATCTTCTGAATAAATACCTGCAGAGGAGTTAGTTAATGTATTTAATTTTTACTTGGAAGAAACCTATCAAACTTATATAATGAAAAGCAATTTTAAAAAAGAGTAGGGGTCACATAATTCATACCTTGAAGGGAACAAAAACACGTTTAGTACAGCTTGTTATGATAACATTATGAAAGTTCCTTTGTGTTCTTAGCTGAGGAACATTATTAGATCAGTCATATGCTGAAATTTACTGATGCTCAATCTCTCTCTGTTGTAAACCCTTTATCATCACTGCTGTTTTCTTTTTGGTGGATCAAGGCACTTTAGTAACTTGAATGGCAACAGTATTATAGAATAAAGACTCTTCAACACAATTTGTGTGGGCAGCTTTGTCTGTCACAAGCAGCTGGAGATGTCTGGTTTTAAAGCAAGATCTGGTAAAACAAGATTTTATTTTTTTTTGGTGTTTGTGTGAGCTATGTGATATGTCTGATGGCTCAGGCCATGAGTGCAAGGCCAGAAATGTGTAAGCTTTCAGAAAGCAGGATTTTCAGGGAGGCAGAGTCAATCCAGAAAAATACATCCTTGACCATCAGAACTGTCACATTTTGAATGGATTAATGAAAAAGCATTTGATAATTTATTTTATCTCCACACATGTATTCATGCTGAGAACTGGAATTCAATGGACATGAACTGATCACCACCTTGTGTCAGGAAGAAACCTTTGCCCCCACCTCCCTCTATGTGTCTGTGCTGCACCTCGCACAATGAGAATCTGATCTCTGTTGGGGCAGGGACTGTCTCTTACTGGGTCTCTGCAGCACCTGGCCCAGTGAGAACCTGATCTCCATTGGGGTAGAGACTACAATTCACTGTGTGTCTATGTAGTGCCCAGAAAAACAGTGACAAATGTACAGTATTTTAAAAAGTGTGATCATGCATAGGCAGTTGGAGAGCTGAGACCACAACCCATCATGCTGACCAGCATGGTCTCATTGTTTCCTTGTGCTCGCCTGTCTGTATTCACCTGCTGTCTCTTGTCTCATGCATAGATTGTAAGATGTTTAGGGCGGGGACCATTTTTCTGCTCTGTGTTTGTACAGCACCTAGCACAGTGAGGCCATGATTGGGCCCTCCTAGGCGCTACAGCAATACAAATAATAAATAATAAGTGGCATTGCACAAATAGATACATCATTTGGATTTTCCATCTTCATCTGAAATCCCTGGTATTAACCCCAGTTGGAGCAAAATGAGTAGATTAGATGATTCATTGGCATGTTCTGGTATGGTAATGGATCATCTAAGCCAGTGGTTCCCAAACTTGTTCCGCCACTTGCANGAACCTGCGGACGCAGCAGGTAAACAAACCGGCCCGACCCACCAGGGGCTTTCCCTGCACAAGCGGCAGAACAAGTTTGGGAACCACTGATCTAAGCCATGAGTTAATGGCAGAGAGGCAGATCCTCAGTTGATATAAACTGTCATAGCTCCACCAGCTCAGGCACTGCTCCAGATAATTTTGAATTTTCAAGTTTGGGTTTTTGCTATTTTAATTTAATTTAAATTGACTATACTTTATTTTGTTTCTTTTATAAAAGAGGGTGCATGTTGTATAGGAGCCTATTCCAGTCTTTCTTGTAATTACATAGAAAGTATGCAATATTGAAAGTTAGGTTTATGTAGCTGATGAAAGAGAACAGCTTCTGACCGACTTACTGCTTGTGTTTTTTCAAATGTACATCGGCATTAAATAGCCGAAGATACTCATGAATCACATCAGGGACCCCCAAGTCTCCTGCCAGAATTTATGCATTGTTTCTTTTAAACAATTTTATTTAAGAAATGCAGTGAGTCAAAATGAATAAGCCCAGCCACCCACGAGTCCAGAAAATCCCAAATCTCCCTGCTACCTTTAAAATATTCATCAAATGTATTAGGCATAGTGTAGCATGCTATGAAGAAACTTCAGGTTCCCCCACAAATATCAAGTATACTCTCAGTATCCACATATGAGCATAATTTTGCTGGTACCTCTTTACTTTATTATATATCCTACCATTAATGCACTATTCTGGTTGAGAAATCAAACACTCGGAAGTCAAGAGCGGCACAGCCATTTCTCTGTGTTTACAACAGATATAATGGGAATCATCATGGCACTCTTTCAACACACTACAAATGTAATAATCTTACCTGCAAGAATGTGCACTGGGAGTAAATCATAATTGAACTACAAAGACAGAAGACAAATGTGACAGATTTGGAGCTATTTTGTAATAATTTATGGATAATGTATATTGACCTGATTATTGGACTACGTTGGTTTAATTTTATAGGAGTCTGTCTGGAAGAAAAGACAGGAAGGAAAAGAATGGCTCAAGATAAGCCTCCTCTCAGCAAACACTTAAGAGTTGTTAAGGGACAATGGGAGAACTATTAGGTGTGATGATTTGCCTCCTCTCCAGCTAACCCACAAAACTAGTTTTGGATAGGACAGGAAAAAGACCCATGAACACAGAAGGACAAAGGAACTATGGCAAGATAAAAAAAGGTCCCTCGCTCAAGAGAGGGGGTTGTTTGTTTGAGGGGGTTGTTTGTTTGAGATACGGTATCTGAAGAAGTTAGGCCTGTGTTGCCATCAGAGGTGGTAAGACTTTAGGTAAGAACGATATGTGTATGTTGTTTTAAAATCCTTTGTCTATAAATGCTTTCTATCAAATAAACAGTATGTTGGCTTTCGGAAGGCTGTCTGCTCACTGAATGCCACTGGTCACAGACTCCCGAAGGGAAGAACCACAGGGACCAAACTCATGGACCTGCTGGCTAAGTATGGCTGATACACAGGGCATTGTAGCCCAGGGCCTAAGGGCTGGTCTACATTACACAGTTAGATCAACATAAGGCAGCTTATTTCAACCTATTTATGTCGGTGTCTACACTACAGCCTTCCTCCTGCCTAAGTGCCCTACTACACCGACATAATAAATCCACCTCCACAAGAGGCATAAAGCTTATGTCGGTAGAGTTAGGGCAAGGCAGTGTCTGAGTAGACACTCTATTACTTACATCTGCTGTTGGCTGTCTTGTCGATTTCATGGCAGGAGCCCAGCTGCTCCCCTGCTCCCTTGCAGAGCTGGGTGACTGGACCCCACTCCCAGCTGGGAGCCAGGGCAACAAGACCAGGTCTCCTCCCCCCTTTCCCCCCCCCCGACAAGGCTGCCCGGCTCCTGGAGGGGAGTGGGGGGGAAAGAAGCCCTGGGCAACTTCCCCCCCATACCCTCACACCCCACATCTGGCAGGGACCGGGGACCGGAGGGGGAGGGGTAGCCCGCCGGAAGCCCAGGAGCCTGTGGGGCAGTTGGGCTCCCAGCAGTGAGCTGCCAGTGGAGCTTAGAGACTGGGCTCTCAGCTCCCCACACTGACCCTCTCAGGTCAGTGGAAGCGCTCCTGGTGAGGACATGCACCACTGACCCAAGGAGGGTAGTGTGGACACGCACCACCTCAGGAATTACGGCATGTCACTATAGGTTGACTTACCTTTCTAGTGTAGACATACCCTAAGAGTGGGAGAATTGTGGAATTCCATTTCAGAATAGGGAAAGGTGCAAAGCTGACACCTGCAGGGGTGCACCAGAGAGACCAAGAGGGGACGGAAGTGCAGCTACCCCTGAAACTATGACAACAAGATTTGAACCTTATCTATTTGTCTACCCAGATACTTAAAAGGCCTCCCACTGGTATCTGAGCTTTGAATACTGCTAACAAGCTGCCCGTGTACCAATGGAAGTAGGTTAGAAATCATAGACAGTGAGGATTGTGGAATAGAGGAACGCAGGAACAGCTGTATTGGATCAGATCTGGAGTTTTGCAGATCCACACCACCCCCTATACCAGGATGTGGCATAAGTGCCACAATCTAAACTCATATGTTTTAGGTGGGGTCTGGGGGCTTTGTCCATCAGTCTGGCTTTAACATGTGTGGCAACAGACTTATTTTGACACGATACTTTGGCATGTGCCTAACTGTAAGTATGTGGCTAGTCCCATTGATTTCAAGATTGTTCTGGATCTGTGCTAGTTGTCACTGTTCAAAGAGGCCTACCTTTAATGACAGGAATACCACCAATGACTCCAATAGGACAACTGGTCACACATTCACTTCAGCATGTGCTTAAATATATTGCTGATTCATGATTTAGAAGCACAATAGTGCCTCTGCTGCTTTGCTGATCAGCTAGTCTTTTTGTGTAAGATCCACAGCCTTTAAAATATCTATCAGGCTGTGTTACAAGCTTGTGCTTTTAATTCCAATAAGTCGCAGGGGACCAGAGAAATCCTTTGTGTCTGTAATCCTCTGCCTAAAAAAGGACCCCTACTATGCTACGCTAGTTTGAGCCCTCCTCAAGGACCAATTTTTTTTAGGCTGCCCAACAACATAGAAGTAAAGAAACACCTACCTGGAGCTATGCAGAATGACAGCTGTTCTGTTGCTCACATGGCCCTGCTATCACATGATTTCTTGTGTGAGTTTGCTTACTGAACACATCAACCTTAGGATCAGACAGCCTGCGTATTTAAGAGCTTGTCCATCTTTAGAAGCTGCCATATTGGAAAAACATAACCCAAAGAAGCCATCACAAAAAATGAGCTGATAACTGAGACAGTGAAAAGGTGCCTAGGAAGAAGTCAGTCCAGCTGACTCTGCATAAGTTATTGTGGTTATGAGAAGGAAAAATGGCTAATTAGCATGCATCTCATCCAGGCTTCGTATTATGCCTGGTTAGGATTCTGCATGAATGTCAGTGTGTATGGAATAAAGCTGCATACCAAGAAAAGCATCCAATCAGGATTCAGAATTAGCTGATTAGGAAATAAAGTGCTTCCTCAGCTATTAACAAACAGCTGTGGACGACCCTGTAGGGCTGTTCTAACTGCAAACACACTTAACACTTTCAACACTTTCTCAATACAGATTCAAGCACAGCACTGTTTTTTCCATATTAATATGAGAAAAACAGATGAAACAAGTACCTTGCGTTTGGCTTTTGAAAGGATAGCAGGTATTTGTAATAACATTTTGCCCTTCCATAGCAACTTTCATTCAAGGATCTCAATATCCTTTTACAACATAATTAATTAAACTATTTAAATTAATTATCATCTCAGTTTTATAGATCAATAAACTGAGGCACAGTAAGGTCACATGACTTGCTGAAGACCAACCACTGACTGAGTGGTCAAAACCAGGATTGGAACCCCACAGTCCTGGCTCCATGTCCCTTGCTCTCACCACTATACCCTACTTCCTAAACATCTTTATTAATTTGTTGTCTGTCTACTTCTGTTCCAGCTTCCTATGTTTGTACAGTGCCTAGCACAGTGGGTCCCCACCTCCTGGTCAAAGCCCTGAATCCAAATTCAAATTCAAAGCCCTGAATACAAATAAATAATATTATTTATGGCATACCATTTCATGAGCCATTTACAGCACCTTCGGTTGGCAATCTGCAATTACACATTTCCCTGGGCAAACTCACTAAGATAAGACAAAATTATATGGGAAAATGCCATGTTCCCTAGCATATTTCCATAGAACAATGTTGCCGTATGTGATCACCATACACACATTTTATAACTAATAAAAAGTGACAAAGGCGATCACGCATGCTTGGGCCAGAATTGTCACTGTCATCTGCTACAATAGCACATAAAAGTATTTGTAGGGGGACTGTAATTTGTAACTTGAATAGTTTAATATTACAGGCAGGGCTGGTCTATCATTAAGGTTGCCTGACACTTCATGTTATGAGACCTTGTTTCCAGTTTTGTATTACTTTGCCAAGCTATAACTATGTGGGCTGAAATTTTCCGTGTTGGGTGTCTCCCTCAGGCTGAATTTTATTTTATTTTTCATTTTTTAAGTTAAAATGATTCCACCATTACCGAGACAGGGTAAAATACATTGTTTAGCCATGTTAAAAGAAAATTCTTGAGATCTTTTCTTTGAATTGCTCTAGTGCTTCCATGTTTTGAACAGAGACTTGAAATTTGGCTGGGGAAGGGGGCAGGCTTTGCATAGGGATTTGCCTTTAGCTGTCCTCATGAAAATCTGTCCAAATTTGATCAAGTTATAAGCCTTTGACATACTGCAGTTTGCACATGCTCAGTAGAGCCTTACTAGATCTTAACAGCTAAAATCTCCCAAGCATCCTCACTAAGCATGTTCAGGCCTCTCCTAGCTCCTAGTGCTCACTAGACTGCACATCAACCATCCCCACAACTGAGCACGCTCCATCCCCTCACAACTCCTAGCAGGTGCCCAGACTGCAGATGCGCAATCCCCACAGAACAACTGAGTATGCTCCAGCCCAGGGCTGCAGTGGTGGGCTCTGAAGGACTTTCTCTGTAATTGCTGCTCCAGGTTGGGGTAAGGCCAGATGCACGAGTCAAACTGAGAGCAAGGAGCCTGTCTCGCCTGTGATCTCACTGGCACTCAGGTAGCATGGAGAAAAAAAGCTGTCTGATTCAAATACAGTGGGCACAAAAGCAGGAATGGGGGCAGGAGGGAGAAACAGATTGGGACCAGGAGTCTGGTGAAACTGAGACCTGGGGTGTAGAACCTATACTGAGAGGGCCAGGAGACTGGGAACCAGGGGGAATCCTGAATTAGATGCTTTTCTTGGTATGCAGTATGCAGCTTTTTTCCAGGCATGCTGATACTCATGCAGAATCCTAACCAGCCTAGATGAGATGAATGCTAATGGGCTGGGTCTGGGCTGGCAAGAAAACTAGGATTGGGAGCCTGAGACTAGTTGGGCAGGGATTCTGGGACTGGTGGTGTAAAGAGACTGAGAGCCATGTGGGGGAAAGACTGGGATTAGGAGCCAGTGAGGGAAGCAGGATGGATTGGGAGCCATTTGGTTGGTAATAGGGAACACTGAAATTGGACAAGGAGCTGAGTGGGGACTAGTACTGACTGAACAAGGAGAGTGGAACTATGAATGAGTGGGAGGGACAGGGAGAAGGAGAGACAGATCTGACAGTGCTGGGGTACTAGGGGGAGAACTAGGACTGGCTTGGGGAAGAGACTGGGACAAGGAGCTAGGGAGGAGGTGGGGGAGAATGAGATTGGATGAAGAGCCTGGAGAGAGAGACTAGGACTGAGAGCCAGTTAAGGGGAAGAGGAGAGACAGATCCGATAAGGATTGGGAGGGGTGACTATAACTGGCTGGTCAAAGAGACTGGGACTGGGAGAGACTGGGACTCAGACAGCAATCCTTGAGGGGGAGATTAAGACTGGCTGAGCAAGGAGACTGGGATGAGGAGCCTGAGGAGTAGAATCTGGACTGGCGAGTTGAGGAGAATGGGCCTGGGACAAGAAACCAGAGGTGAGGATGAGATAGAACTGGGACAGGGACTGGTTAGAGGGCACAGGACAGAAAGAATCAAGCTTGGGAGGAACAAGCAGAAGAGTCTGTGGCAAGGAGGCATGCTCCCCTCCAGAACCTGGAATGGAACCCAAGATTCCTGTGTCTCCTCATCATTCCTCTGCTGTCAGCAAATATCTGTAAAACCCAACCGCAAAGTGTATGTCCCATCCCCACTTCCACAGAGAGGATGAAAAACAACTACTGCTGTCAGTTACTCCATCAGCTCTAATGGCAGATGCTGTCTATGCAGTGGATCTAAAGGCTCCAACCCTGATTAACCATGTGGGTGTCAATATGATGCCATGTGATGGAATTTCTGTTTTTTTCAGTTTGCTTTTTAAAAAAAAATATAGGAAATTGTACACAAAAAAATACATGAAAAATATTTCTGTTTGAAATTTTAGCAGCAAAAAACTTGGAAATGCCAGAATGAAGGTGGACTATAAAATATGTCATGCTGAGAAGAACTGAATTTTCTGGTTTTTTACTGAAGGCTATGGGAAAGTTGCTAAAAAAAAAATCTGGTCCTGTTCTAACTAATAAAGTGTATCTATGATGAATACTAGAGTTGTGCAAGCTTTGTAAATGTCACATTACATCCAAAACACTACATTAAAAAGAACATTAAGGTTGAAAATTTCAGCACTCAAAAGTTAGGAAAGGACAGAATTAAGGTTGCCCAAGCAACCTTAATTGGGTCCTGTTCTGCATATGCATTGAGAATGTTTAGTTACATGATCACATGCTACTTTTTCCAGAGGACTCTCTGCCTCATTCAGTGCAGAGAATGCACCTGCTTTGGGATAAGTTAGGGTTGTCTGGTCTAGGAAGCAGTTGTAAAGGAAGCACGGTTTGACACATTAAAATGGTATCACAGCCAAAGGAAAAGGAACCTACAACACATCCTTCCCTTCCTCTCATGTGAGATAGCAAGACAATGTTTTGCTGTGCTCAGGAGCTCGAACATTTTACTGTTGAAAAGAAAGCATCCACAGAGTTGTTGCAGAACCTGGAAGGTGCATAGTGAAAGACAGGTGATCGCAGGAAGAGAAAGGAGGTTGAATGCTGCCTTGGAGAATTGGATTCTATCCCTGCCTCTTCCACAGGGTTCTGCTGTGATGCTTACCAAGTCACTTAAACCAAACTTTTCAAACGCGGTCACTACTTCTGTGGTTCTCATTTTACGGGGGCCCAGCTTGCAACTTTGGTGCCTGATTTGCCAAGCACTGACACTGCAACTAAAGTCAATGGGAGCTTGCTTGAATATATAAAGTACTATATTGTGCTAACTACTCTGAAAAAATCTGGTCTTTGGTGTCTTACATTCAGCACCCAAGATTAGCGGATATTTTTGACTTTAATCTCTCTCTGTGCCTCTGCTCCACATCTGTCAAATGGAGATATTAGAGCTGGTCAAAAAAAAATGTTGAAACAGTTTGCTGTCAGAAAGTACTGTTTGGATTAAACTCTTTTTTTAAATAATGATTTCAATAAAATTTCCTGAGAAAACAAATATTTAGGTGAAAAAAATTCATTTTGGAAAATTTCATTTCAGAAAAAATTCATTTCAAAATGAAATTTATGTTTTGAAATATATTTTATTGTGCTTTCCCCCCATTTTATATTGTTTTTAGCATTTTTACATTATTTCTTTACATGTCAGTGTAGCAGCACATCATATGGCATGTTGTATCATGTCAAGTGAATGTCATTTGTAGCAGGGGGCTGGTGCAAAAGCACCTAATTAGCCCCTGCCCAGTCAGCTCCAATCAGGGGAAACAGATTGGGGCTGATGGAAAAGGCCTGATGCTGGCCTGAGGATTGGCAACACCTGCTGGCCTGACAAGCCAAGGGCTATAAAGGCTAGGAGGGAGCCAGGGAGAAGTCAGTTAGGCTGGCTGGCCGGCCTCCTAGCCTCAGGCTGACTCTGCCTGTAAAGGAGATGACCAGTCCTGCAAGTCTTGTATATAGATAGACACTGGTGGTGGGAGAACCTTATATAAATAAAGACACGGGTGTTTCACAACCCTGAAGCCTCTCTGAGCCTTATTGGGGTCAGCAAGTGGGCCCCAGGAAGAGGGGCGGGGTGTGAACTCTGTTACACATTGTATGGCATGATATGTTTACACATGGCATGATATGTTATTGAATGGAAGAGGAAGAGAGAAAGAGAGAGTTTCATAAAAGCTACTCAAGAATGTTTTAATTGGCAAGGAAGGTGGATAAGGTGCAGATAGCATGCTATGTGGTACCCAACCACAATAAATTAAACTCTTGAATGCTGACAACAAAAAGTCAGAAAACAATTGACACGGGGTAAGTCTGAAGCCATTTAAAATAAGTGTATCTATCTTTCTTCACAATCCCTGTCAACTACTAGTGTAATTTTCTTGCACATTTCTGAGAACAAGAGCAATGATATGTAAATAGCTCTTCTTTCAGATAGAGACTGGTAATGATCATTGTACTGGCAGAGGACCAGAACAATCCCTTTAACTGTTATTCAATCATTAGCTGCTGATTATTAGCTGGTAAAGCCTTGGTTTTCACATTGTGCAGCATGTGCCTAGCAAAACTCTTTAAACAAAGAGTTTATAATTTAAGGCTATTCATCAGCATAGGGGCACTAAACAAGGACATTTCTGATCAACTTTTCTACAATTCTTTATGCATAATGTCTACTGAAAGGAAAGCCTTGGGAGCTCAAAACCTATTGTGTACCTATGTTAGAAAGTAAGGAAAAGTAAGAAAGGCTGGCCCCTACAGCAAATTTACCTCTATGCATGCACAAATCAGGGTTTCCACTCAAGTGTCAGAGTTTATTGAACTTGAACTTTTGAAAATCTGGACCATAAAAAAAGAAATCCTTCTGCATTCTGCAGTAATCAGCCAAACAAAGCATTATCACTACCGTAAGGTGTATTGCATTAGACCAGTGGTGGGCAAACTATGGCCCGGGGGCCACATCTAGCCCTCCAGACGTTTTAATCCGGCCCTCGAGCTCCTGCCGGGAAGTGGGGTCTGGGGCTTGCCCCGCTCTGGCGCTCCAGCCAGGGAGAGGGGTTGGGGTCTTGCCCCACTCTGCACAGCTCCCGGAAGCAGGGGCATGTCCCTGCTCCCACCGCTATGCATGGGGCAGCCAGAGGGCTCCACACGCTGCCACCGCCCCAAGCACTGCCCCTGCAGCTCCCATTGGCCAGGAACTACAGCCAATGGGAGCTGCAGGGGCAGCGCCTGCAGACAGGGCAGCGTGCAGAGCCGTCTGGCTGCACCTCCGTGTAGGAGCCAGAGGGGGGACATGCCACTGTTTCTGGGAGCTGCTTGAGGTAAGCGCCACCCGGAGCCTGCCCCCCTGAACCCCTCCCGTGCCCCAACCCCTGCCCTAGCCCTGATTCCCCTCCCGCCCTCCGAACCCCTTGGTCCCAGCCCGGAGCACCCTCAACCCCTCATCCCCAGCCCCATTCCAGAGCCCGCACACCCAGCCGGAACCCAGCCACCCTCCAACCCCCAATTACATGAGAATTCATGGCCCGCCATACAATTTCCATACCCAGATGTGGCCCTCAGGCCAAAAAGTTTACCCATCCCTGCATTAGATCATTAAAGTACATTTTTATAATGTGATGTGGCCAAATATTTAAACAGATAAAGTGTGTCATTCAGCACAGCAAGAGGATGCAAACTATGCTCTTAAATTTAGGCAATGTATTTCCACATTTACTCCCTGTTCTTATATTTTCAGGTCGGCAATTTGACATAGCTGAATCACAAAATTCTATGAGCCAGAGTTTCTCAATTGTGATTGCACAATTACACGTTTGTGTACACATGCTGTGCATGCAATTACAGTGATCATGCATGAAATTATGATAATCACATATACAAGTAACCAGTTTGACATCTAACTGGTCATTTGAATGGCCAACTACCATCACTTTTAATATAATCATGGCAAATGAACACAAAAAATACAGTACAACTGTGAAACTCTAGTCTTTAAACTTCCTGCAAAGGGTTTTTACAATTCAGTTTTTTCTTCTAGCTTTGCTATGGGACCATGAGAGAAACTGAGACAACACATGGCTTAATTTATGTTAATTAGCCCTCTGAGTGGCAGGAAACTGAGAAAAAGGAAATGTGTGTGGGTTTGTCTGGAACAAACTTTTAGAAATGCTCAAAAAATAGGCATTTTTTGACAATTGGAGAATAATCTGCATTATCTCTTTGATTTGTAGACAAAAATTGTGTCTAACACCAACAGACCCCAGTGGGTGGGATTGAACCTGGGACCTCTGGAGCTTAGTGTATGAGCCTCTACTGCATGAGCTAAAAGCCCCATGGCTCCTAGCTACGGCTGTAGCAGACTCAGCAATCTGGTCTTGAAACAGGCAGCGACTTTTCAAAGTGCTGGGGGGCGCTCAACCCCCAGCTCTGTTCAAGGCCCCGCCCCCACTCACCCTTTCCCTTCCTGCCCTCACTCCAACCCCACCCCACCTCTTCCCACCCAGTTCCGCCCCCTGCCCCGAGCACACCACATCCTTGCTTCTCCTCCCCCCCGCCCCGCCCCGAGACTGCATGCCGTGAAACAGCTGATCGTTGCGGTCGGGAGGTGCGGGGAGGAAGAGGGAGGTGCTGATCTGCGGGGCCCTCCAACAGGCAGGAGGCACTGGCGGGGGGAGCTGATGGGGAGCTGCCAGTGGGTGCTCAGCACCAACCATTTTTTCCCCGTGGGTGCTCTAGCCCCGGAGCATCCACGGAGTCAGTGCCTATGGGTCTCGGTGCCACTAGAGGGAACAGAGCACCAAACCCAGGAGGTGTGTGGGTTACATCTGTTCTGCTGAGGGAAGAAAGACTGGTTTAAAGATCCAAATTGGTTTCTTATAGGGGGGGACTAGATGATTCAGGAGAGTTGTAACGGGGTAGGGATCCTTTCATCTAGGTTGCTAGCATGTGACAACTCTTCAGAGGGTCATGTGAAATAAGCTTAGTGGTTTCACTCCAGTTCCAGTTGCCAAAGTTGCAATGTGAATGATAAAGGAGAGCAATTTGAGGTGCACAGGAGCATACAGATAAAGAAAACAAGAGTGGTGCTCACAAGTAAAGCCCATAACTAACAAAAGGGTTTGCCACATGACAACAGACAATGGACAAAAGAAAAGGAACCTATGACACATCCTTCCCTCCCTCTCGTATGAGATAGCCTGGCATTGTTTTGCCCTGCTCAAGAGGTCAAACGTATGCATTTTGCCCTGTGTTGAAGGGTTAATATCCTTAGAGTTACTGGAAGAAGCTGGGTATCACGGTGTTACTAGGTGCAAAAGGAGGTAAGGGTGTTACCTACCAGAGGAAGAAGAAGAGGAGACCTCAATGGGAGCAGAGCTTTCACAAGCAGATACCAAACTAGTCTCTCTGGGTATGTATTCACTGCAGAGTTAACTTGAGTTTTTTCTCTCGAGTTAGCCTAGCTCAAGTTGCTTTGTCCACACTGGGGCTGTATTCACTCATGTGAGGCACTAAGACTTCTGGCGGCACGTACCATGATTCTTGGCGCTGCAGTAAGCTGAGCTGCTCTACTAATTCTTTTGCACTGTATTGTGGGAGAATTTGTCCGTCCTTCCTGGGCACACAGGGAGAAATGTGGGAAGGTGTAGGAGGACTAGAGGCACTTGTGACAGATTTATGTTACCAATCTGCCTGGGGCTTCAGGTGATTAGGCTGAGGCCGCAGGATTTTTAAGGGAGGAGATGAAGGAGCACACCAAGTGACTACGTTTAAAGCTTTATTAACCAAATAACAGCGGTGAGTGCTGGGTGCGCCCCACGTTACTTAAAGGAAGGAAGGAAGAAAGTGTTAGTGCCCGAGCCCTAACCCACTTTTATAATTACACACGCACAACCCAAGGCTGGCCAAGCCTGGGTGTAACGTAAGAAGAAGAGGGGGAAGGGTAGGCGAGAGTTTTGCCTTATGCACAGGTTGTTTAGGGTTTGCTGTAAATTTTTGACTTGCTTTAGCTAATGGGAGGGTTTTAAGACCTGGATTTTTCCGGAGACGTTTTTGTCCAGGGACCCTTGTCCCCCATGCTCAGTACCAGTTCGAACCGGCCTTTCGTGGCTCCCTTAGTTTTCCCAAAACACACCAGTCTCAGGGTCGCAAGACTGTTGTTTTTTAAATTACTGACCTTCGCAGTCTTACAAGTTTTGCACCCCTTCATTTCTGTCTGGCTTAGTTTTTCTTTTTCACGGCTGGCCGGGCTTGAGACACAGGCTTCTGGCTGTTTGGCAGCAGAGAGCTTGTTTGTATGTGCTGGCCTTGGGCTGCAGTTTTGTTCCTTATCTTTGGGCCTAGCTGGATTGTCGAGTTAACCCGTTCCTTTCTCCCTTCCTCCCTCTTCGGCATCTTGTAACCTGCAAAGGAATCTTTCACTTCACACTCACACCTTCAACCCTTCCCCAGATACTTTCCAATGCATATAAAGGCGTTAGCAATATACAACGCTGGTGCTTACCCTGGGGACCCTAAGGGGGGGCTTTTTATTGTGACACACTCAGGTGACACCAGCCTGAGTCCACATGTCAGAGTGGTCATGTTAGCACCTGCCGAGTTGTGCTCACTTGAGTTTTAGCCTATGCCCCCTCTCAGGCCAGCCAACTCGAGTTAAAAACACCACCACACTTGAGTTAAGGCATTTTATATGTATGGATCGGATGCATCCTTTTATATGCACAAGGTGTGGTCTTTCAGCTAAGAGCCATTCTTCCTTGTGCCCAGGGCAACTTTCACACTGCTCATTAGGATGGTCAAGCATAAATAGCTCATCCAATTTTCTGAATATCATTTGACAGCTCTTCCCCCTTCTGTGCTTTTGTAGGCCAAATGGGATGATTTCTCCCTGTAATTTCAAAGTTAAAAATTAAGATGCACATATTCAAAAATCCATGTGCAAAACTGTAAGTGCAATAGCTCAAACTGTTACCCCGATTGCACCTGCGATTTCTGTAAATGACCACACAAAGGTCCAGCTAGACTGATGAATTAATGGCCATTCAGATGCTCATTTGGTATGACTGCATGTGCAAATTAACTGTACACTTTTGCACACCCGTGTAGTTTTGAAAAACTAAACCAAGCTTATTAGACTATTTTAGAAATGTACACAAGTGAATGATTTCCAATAATTTTTATCTAAATTGATTGTAAACAAAATAGATTATAGCCTGTGGGGGAAAAAAATCAGTAAAATGCCAAATCAAAGGACCAAATCCTGCCTTTAATTAAGTCAAAGCTAAAATACCCATTGACTTAAATTAAGTAGAACTTGTCTTATAGAAAGCAGAAACTCATAATAGGGGAAGAAGCAGTGTTGAACATTTTAAATTGAAGGGGGTTAGTGAGTGAGTGCACATAAGGGTATATGTGTGTGAGCGTTTTAAATTTCAACTATTAAAATGTTCTGCTCTTTTATTAATGAACAATTCATCTGTATGGTTGATAGCGCAGATATTATAAAACAGACATTTCTTTTACCCTTTAAGAAATCCCATGCTATAAGTAATACTATGTGCATATAATAAACCCATGAGTATAATATTAATGCAAACAATCTTTGAAGCACCAAGTCATGTAATTTGGTCTTATTAGGCGTTACATTGCATGCATATGATAAAGCTACTGAATTGTTTGCTATTATTTCCTAAAGTGCATATAACCCTTTTGTTTTTCAAAAACAGCTCTTAAGTTAAAACTATAAAATAGGTGAGTAGGAAGACAAAAGAAAACATCAGACTGTAAAGTTCAAATCTCTGCAAAAAAAAAAAAAGGTAAATTCTGAGTCAAATGGTAAAAGAAATGGAAACTACACTGGACAGAGTAATATTTTACAGCTCACAATCAACATGATTTTTTTACATAGGCACTAGGCTGGGTTTGAATTTCTGTGGCTAGGTAGTAATTAATTACGACATCTGTTGAAAGAAAATCATGCAAATGTGGAAGTAAAAAATGATAATTATAGCATAAAAGATGATGCATACATTTAAGCAATGATATATCCTTGACCAAAGGAAAGGTCAGAGCTCTCCAAACTAAAAAATAGACTCATCCATCTTTCAATCAATACAGTTTTGTCATTTCATACAAACTCACTAAAACTGTAATGGCCTCAACTTCCTCTGTCTCTGCTTAAGAACTGTATGATATCTCTATTAAGTGACATGTCAGAGTGACTTCATGACTTCAAAAGTACAAAGAAATGTTCTCTGCTACTGGCTGGAAATAAATATGTCAGATGCACTTAACAGGATCTGAAGTTGTGTGTGTATGTCCAAGGGCATCCATATAAATGAGAGATTTAAGAGGCCTGCCAAGTTATTTAGTCCACCCCTTCTCACACATGCCTCCTCAAACAATTGACTGTAATATACTGTCCAGGGATGGACATTTCAGAAATGCATATTTGAGTTAGGGCCCTATCATAAACATACAGCTAAGGGTAGCATAAAATCCCTCTTTACCCTGTATAGGGTTAATTCCTCTTTTACCTGTAAAGGGTTAAGAAGCTCAGATAACCTGGTTGGCACCTGACCAAAAGGACCAATAAGGGGAGAAGATACTTTCAAATCTGTGGGGGAAGGTTTTTGTTTGTGTCTTTGTTTTGTTCTCTTCAATTCAGCAAGGAACCAGGGCAGGAAAAATACATCTCCTTAAGCATATCTGGACTAAGCATCTAGCATTGCAGAAATAGTAAGTAATAGCAAAGAAATGCGTTAGATTATCTTTTTTTTTAGCCTGTGAATTTTCCCTGTGCTAAAAGGGAGGTTTAGCCCTGCTTTTGTAACTTTAAAGTAGAGTATTCTCAAGCCTCCCCAGGAAAGGGGGTGAAGGGCTTGGGGGGATATTTTGGGGAAATAGAACTCCAAGTGGTCCTTTTTCTGAATCTTTGTCTAACTCACTTGGTGGTGGCAGCATACTGTTCAAGGACAAAGTGGAATTTGTGCTTTGGGAAAGTTTTTAACCTAAGATGGTAAAAATAAGCTTAGGGGGTCTTTCATGCAGGTCCCCACATCTGTACCCTAGAGTTTAGAGTGGGGAAGGAACCCTGACAGGCCCAAACTCCCATTGACTTTTAATAGGGTTTTGGTGCCCAGCTCCCTCAGGCATTTTTGAAAATCCCATCATAGTGCTTTATCCTGTCTATACTGAAGTATCCTCAAGCAGGGAGACCTTCACCATCACTTTGTGCAAGAAATAGGCTCAAATCTTGGTGGGGTTCACAGAACAACTAAGCTGAAAATGTCCCCAAACTTATGTCAGAAAACAGGGACTTTAAGTCATTTATACCGAGTCCTACTGCAAGCTATCAAGACTAAGTAGCAACAAAAACTTAAATATTTCAATTCTAAATTGTCAAAAGTCAAGTACACATAAACCTGTACCACTAAAAATTTGGCCTGAAATTATATGCTTAGAGTCCACACTAAAGTAAGTAACAAGCAGATGTAGGCCCTGCTCCAAAACCCATTGAAGTCAATGGAAAAACTACATTAAACATATTCTGTTGGTCTGGATAGGACTACATTAAACATATTCTGTTGGTCTGGATAGGACTACATTAAACATATTCTATTGGTCTGGATAGGACTACATTAAACATATTCTGTTGGTTGGGACAGCTGTATAAGAACCCCATAAATTACTCCAACCAGCATGCACTGGGTCCTGTGTTATACCTAGTGGGGTGGATAATTCTTTGGTGTCTCTCTGTTTGGCCAAACAAAGCAGGCCATATGCTCAACTCAATGGCATTCTCTGTTTGTTTGTCCGTCTGTCTGTTGTGCAATAACTTTTGAATACCATATCCCATCAATTCCAAGATTTCAGGCAATGTTCTAGGTCTCAATGGGCAGAACCCTACAGATTTTGGTGAATATTGGAAAACCCAAAAGCCTGATTTCCACAGGTGTAAGTGAGAAGAAAATCAGGCCCTTAGCATGCCTATTTGGTGTTGCAGATAACGAAATCTCTGCCACCCCCTGTTGATGCCTACACATATCAAAGACAGCAGCTTAATATACTCCTCTCTCTCATTGCATGTATAGCTTGGCCTATATAAGCAATGACGTGTGTGACCCTTTAGTTCAGGGGTTCTCAACGTCTGGTACATGTATGCGAGACATCTCGGGGGGGGTATGCAGGAGAAATTGTGTAATGGTGAATTTTATTTATTAATTATTTTATTTATTGCATTTTCATAATAGGCTACTCAAACTAAGCTTTAAAACTCTGTGGGAATTTGTTATATAAAACACAGTAGTTCATTTACGTCAAGATGTACCAATGAGAACAGATACACAGAGACACTGACCTGCAAAGCCCTCACCTCCAATCAACATTGCAGGTTCAGTTGCCCAGCAACTGTCCAGTCTAACTGAGCTCAGAACTTAGTTGTGGGAGGAGGGTTTCGGTTGTATATGTCTAGCTCTGACTATATCTATATGTAACCGTGAAATATGGACAGATGGCTAAAGACACACAAAGTATCAGTGATGAGACCGGTAGGGAGACACCGGCAATGGTAAAACTGGAAGGGGGTATATGGGCAGCTTGTAAATCTGAAAGGTGCTATGCAATAAGAAAAGTTTGGGAACCTCTGCTCTAGTTTATGTCCTCCAGCATTCTGGTTAGAAATAAGGAGGGCCAGTTCTTTGCTGGACATCTACCAATGTGATATATGCCATCATGTGCCAGCAATGCCCCTCTGCCATGTACATTGGCCAAACCAGACAATCTCTATGCAAAAGAATAAATGGGCACAAATCAGACGTCAAGAATTATAACATTCAAAAACCAGTCGGAGAACACTTCAACCTCCCTGGACACTCAATTCTTCAACAAAAAAATCTTCAAAAACAGACTCCAACAAGAAACTGCAGAACTGGAATTAATTTGCAAACTGGACACCATTAAATTAGGCTTGAATAAAGACTGGGAGTGGATGGGCCATTACACAAACTAAAAACTATTTCTCCATGTTAATTTTTCCCCTACTGTTACTCACACCTTCTTGTCAACTGTTTGAAATGGGCCATCCTGATTATCACTACAAAAGTTTTTTTCTCCTGCTGATAATAGCCCACCTTAATTATTTAGTCTCGTTAGAGTTGGTATGGCAACCCCCATTTTTTCATGTTCTCTGTATATAGATATCTTCCTACTGTATTTTCCATTGCATGCATCTGATGAAGTGGGTTTTAGCCCATGAAACGTATGCCCAAATAAATTTGTTAGTCTCAAAGGTGCCACAAGTACTCCTCGTTCTTTGCTGGTGTTACTCTATTATTGTAAATATTGTTAAGGGGAAGAGAATTTGGCTCAGGGAATAGAACTTTCCAGATTATTACAGCCATGCGATAGCTCCTTTTTATCTATTTCCCTCTGTAGCTACTCTTATTTAAAAATAGTTCTGATTCACTGAAGTAATACTTTTCTTCTAACGTGACAATTATTCCTAATTCATTACATAATGGCTAATTTAATAAAAAAGAGAAAATAGCTTTCCTAAATATATGCACAAATATTATCATTTAGAAAATAAAATCTGACTGATATAATACCAGCACACATATTTTAATGGAAGATTTGAAAACAAAACATACAATACAATGTTTAGAAAAATCATCTAAAAAAAAAATACAAGTGCACTATAGACACTGAATGAATAGTCTTCATGATCAAAATAATTGCTTCAAAAATCTTTAAATAATCATGTCTCCTGAAAAATTAATGTCTGAATAGAAAATATGACATAGTATAAAAACTTCATAGCCATTTTACTAACTATTTCCACTCTTACTTAACACTGCAATGCCGCTATAACAGAATGAAGTTAGAAAAGAATCGTTCTTTCTTGCATTTGCTTACATTATGGATCTTATATTATGGCAGCTCTTTGCTGATAGTTTCAATACCTGTGTAATCAGATAGTGCTTAATCCAAAATCCATTGAAGATTCCCATTAACTACAATGGGCTTTGGATCAGGCTCTCAGTCAGTTTCTCCCTTGCTAAAAGATTCTGAATACAACAGTTGAAGAGCTGAAAGACTAATCTAATATTTTTAACAGAATTATTCTAAAAATTAAAGATGTACCAAAGGTGGCTGTATATAAAGGCAGCTGGTTCCATTCAGTAATTGGATATTACTGCTAATCAGTCAACTTCAAAATATTCAAGTTAACAGTGTCCTAACTGTGTCTTTTCGTTTGTTTTGATTAAATGAAGATCATCCATCCCTAGGCTAAAGTAAATGTGAAGAAAGTGGTGCTACTTTCAGTGTGGTTTCTCTCCTTTAAATCTATGCATTCATAGTCACAGAGATATTTTCTTTCAGTATTAATAGTCTTTCCTTTATGGCAAAACATTCATTTACCATTTAGGGCTATACGCTGCTGTAAAATTAAAGACCATATTTTTAAAGGTACCTGCATCATTGGCATGCAACCACTGTGCCTGTAATTCCTACATTTGCATGAGTGTATCAGGTAATTCTGCACATTACTTCCAGCTTACAATTAAGATCAGTTTATTAATTAAAAACTTTGTTCTCATCATACGTTCTGTGGACAAACATATGTATTCTAGATGGCTGGAGGAGCTTATTTTAGTCCAGTCCCTGAGGACTCAGAGAAAAGCTGGAAATTAATTGAATGTCTATCTACCCCATCCACTCATCTGCTTTGTCCTGTTTATTATATGTAGGAAAGGTTGTTTTCCCTACAAGGAATTTAAATATACTTCGTTCTGATACCATCGGGTACTACAAGTCTGGCCTTTCTCAGTGAGCTGGGTTGTTGCTCCTACAACAAAAGCCAACCCGAGAGGAAGTGCAAGCCAGCCTGCGGCATAGGATTAATCAGCAAAAGAGTCTTAGAGATTCACGAAATGCAACACTAACCATTCTACAGAAGAGACTGAAGACTGACAGAGTTCATCACTGGTACAGACCCTATACAAAGCTGCCCACTCTGCCTGATCAGAAACATTCACAGGCAAAACAAAACAAAAAACGAAACAAAAAACCAATGTGCTGGTGGTGCTGTAAGACTTTTATTAACAAACTTTGGAGGGAAAGGTCCATCAGGAAGCAAAACAACATATAACTTCTGGCTATTTTGCAATACTGATCTGCGACAATTTGTTTGTGCCTCAAATGAAAAATTACATTTATTCTGCCTTCATTTACCATCCTCTCTCTCAGGGGCTATTCTAATTCATATTCCTACTCCACAGATTGGGGATAAAATGGTTAGCGCACAGCAGTGTGCATGTTGACATAATGCCTAATGAAGTCTGTGGGTGTTCGATTACTATTGCCCCTTTCAACTGCATACATTGGAGTCACTTTCCCAGCATTTAAGTGGCCAGTATCCAACTTCCACAGTCATCATAAACTGAAAGTTGGCAAAGGCTCCAAAATTAATTCTTTCAAGACCCCTAATTCAAACCCGCTCTCCTCATTAGACAGAGGGAGGAACTGAACTTGGGTCTCCCACATCCATGTAAGTACCCTAACCACCGACCTAAAAGTTACAAGGAAGGTCACTGCTGCAGCTGATGCCTCTTCCTTCACCCTGCTCCCACCCACCAGCAACTCTGTGTGAAGGTAAACATGCTCTGACCACACATACTGGATTGGGCCCTGCAGACAAGATAGCAAGGGAACACCTATCTTCACCTGATTTGTGTATCAAGCTGGGGCTTAGATGTGAGGTTTTTTGCCTTCCTCTGCAGCGTGGGGCATGGGTCACTTGCTGGAGGATTCTCTGCACCTTGAGGTCTTTGGACCACGATTTGAGGACTTCAGTGACTCGGACATAGGTTAGGAGTTTGTTGCAGGAGTGGGTGGGTGGGATTCTGTGGCCTGCATTGTGCAGGAGGTCAGACTAGATGATCATGGTGGTCCCTTCTGACCTTAAAGTCTATGAGTCTATGAGAGACAGCACCCAAAAGCCTGCCTGAGCCAGCAGAGCACATGCCCAGAGGCGGAAACTTAAATGCCTAGGGGACATTTACAATGAAAATTTAGACACCAAGTGAGTTTAGGTCCCTACAGGGTTAGGCAGCAGGTTTTTGGGAATGCAGTAGCACCTAACTCTGGGGTTTGGGCACTTAAGTCTACTGATGGATCTGGGCCTTTGCTACTAAATACTCTTCTAGACCTTCTCTGGGCAGAGCTCGATGACATGGCAGTAACAAGGCCTGCACCTGCCTATCACCGGTTGAGCTACACTAGTGTTAATCCAATGATATAGACAGCCATGGAGCAAACTAACTGCAACAGAAAAGGATCTGTTTGTTAAAAAAACAAAAAACACTTTGGATAATGCTGAGTAGTCAATGATTTCTTCTAAAAGAGCAAATATGTAGCAGTGATTCCAGCAATAGAAATCATGAAAATAAAGAATGTCTTTACCCCCAACTCCCCACTACCTGACTGAGACATTCATAGATTTATTTTTCTGTGAAGTATAAAAACAGCCTCAGGCCATGACTCATTACAGTGTTCTGCGTCAGAACTATACAAAAGCCCAACACTTCAACAACGCATCAGGAATGGACTGCAGCCTCTCCTCTCTCCCGCAATTCTCATAAACAAACTAGGGAAATGCAACCTAGATGGAGCTACTATAAAGTGGGTGCAAAACTGGTTAGAAAACCGTTCCCAGAGAGTAGTTATCAGTGGTTCAGTGATGCTGGAAGGACATAACAAGTGGGGTCCTACAGGGATCAGTTCTGGATCCGGTTCTGTTCAATATCTTCATCAATGATTTAGATAATAGCATAGAGGGTACACTTATAAAGTTTTCGGACAATACGAAGCTGGGAAGGGTTGCAAGTGCTTTGCAGAATAGGATAAAAATTCAAAATGATCTGGACAAACTGGAGAAATGCTCTGAAGTAAATAGGATGAAATTCAATAAGGACAAATGCAAAGTACTCCATTTGGGAAGGAACAATCAGTTGCACACATACAAAATGGGAAATGACTGCCTAGGAAGGAGTACTGCGGAAAGGAATCTGGGGGGATCATAGTGGACCACAAGCTAAATATGAGTCAACAGTGTAACACTGTTGCAAAAAAAGCTAACATCGTTCTGGGATGTATTAACAGGAGCGTTGTAAGCAAGACATGAGAAGTAATTCTTCCACTCTACTCCGCGCTGATTAGGCCTCAACTGGAGTATTGTGTCCAGTTCTGGGCGCCACATTTCAGGAAAGATGTAGACAAATTGGAGAAAGTCCAGAGAAGAGCAACAAAAATGATTAAAGGTCTAGAAAACATGACCTATGAGGGAAGATTGAAAAAAATGGGTTTGTTTAGTCTGGGGAAGAGAAGTCTGAGAGGGGACATGATAACAGTTTTTAAGTACATAAAAGGTTGTTACAAGGAGCAGGGAGAAGAATTGTCCTTCTTAATCTCTGAGGATAGGACAAGAAGCAATGGGCTTAAATTGCAGCAAGGGAGGTTTAGGTTGGACATTAGGAAAAAATTCCTAACTGTCAGGGTGGTTAAGCACTGGAATAAATTGCCTAGGGAGGTTGTGGAATCTCCATCATTGGAGATTTTTAAGAGCAGGTTAGACAAACACCTGTCAGGAATGGTCTAGATCAGAGGTGGGCAAACTACGGCCCGCGGGACCCTCCTGCCCGGCCCCTGAGCTGCTGGCCCGGGAGGCTAGCCCCAGCCCCTCCCCTGCTGTTCTCCCCCTCCCCCGCAGCCTCAGCTCACTGCGCCGCCAGCGCAATGCTCTGGACGGCGAGCTCTTGCCGGGCAGTGCAGCTGCAGAGCCGCGGCCTGACCGGGTGCTCTGTGCTGCACGGTGGCGTGGCTGGTTCCAGCCGGGTGGCAANCTGCGCCGCCAGCGCAATGCTCTGGACGGCGAGCTCTTGCCGGGCAGTGCAGCTGCAGAGCTGCGGCCTGACCCGGTGCTCTGTGCTGCACGGTGGCGTGGCGGGTTCCAGCCGGGTGGCAAGGCTGCCTGTCCTGGTGCTCTGGGCGGCGTGGCTGTAGCGCCACCAGCCACCAGTGCTCCAGGCAGCGCGGTAAGGGGGCAGGGAGCAGAGGGGGTTTGATAGCGGGCAGTGGAGTTCGGGGTGGTGGTTGGGGGTGGGGATGTGGATAGGGGTCGGGGCGGTCAGAGGGCAGGGAACAGGGAGGTTGAATGGGAGCAGGGGTCCCAGGGGGGCAGTCAGGAAGGAGAAGGCGGATTGGATGGGGCGGCAGGGGGCAGTCAGGGGCAGGGGTTCCGGGGGCGGTCAGGGGACAGGGAGAAGGGGTGGTTGGATGGGGCAGAGGTCCCATGGGGGCTGTCAGGGGGCAAGAAGCAGGGGGGGGTCGGAGAGGGGGCAGGGGCCAGGCCACGTCTGGTGTTTGGAGAGGCACAGCTTGCTTGTGTCCAAAGAAAGGCAGGACTACAGCACAGATAAATAGTGCTGTAGTTTAAAATTACCAAGTACATTGCAGATTAATGCTTATTTACTACCAGTCTTCCATTCCTGAAGGCCTCCTTTGTACCAGATAAGAAAAACAGCTGTTTCTAACCTTGAGCCTGTCAAATAAAGGGTTTGCTCAACAACTTTTAGAAACACATGAAACTGTGAACCAAGGACCTGAACTGCTACCATTGCAATCATTGGGAGGCTTATCACTGACTTCAGTGGGCCAGATTTTCAATAGAGCTCAGCAACTCCCATTTAGGTACCCAAGTATAGGCTGGATTTTCAAAAGAGTACAGCACCCAGAAGCATCCACGCTGACACTAATGGCCAGATTTTCAAAAGAGCTCAAAGCCCAACATGCTGGACTCTTCTGAAAAACTGGTCCAAATGTGGGTGTCAAACCCATCTGAAAATTCTGGCCAGTAGAATAATAATAATAATAATATAATATATGGAGATATACCTATCTCATAGAACTGGAAGGGACCTTGAAAGGTCATCGAGTCCAGTCCCCTGCCTTCACTAGCAGGACCAATTTTTTGCCCCAGATCCCTAAATGGCCCCCTCAAGGATTGAACTCACAACCCTGGGTTTAGCGGGCCAATGCTCAAACAAAAGAAGCTGCAACAGGCACCTCATTTCCCGTAGGGCTCCCCAACCCTTTCAGGATCAAGAAGGCAGCAATACGGGCATATGGTTGGCTGATTTTAGCACTTGTTGAAGGAGCTTGTGTATGAGGAATGGATGATGTCAAGGACATCACAGCACACAATATATCTCCTTAGGGCAATGTTTCTTATGGCAAGTGGCAATTTTTTTCCCTACACCAGGTTTTTTTTTTCTCCTCTGTGTTGATGCCTCAAACCTCTACCCTCTGCGCAGGGGCAGCTCTAGCTTTTTTGCCGCCCCAAGCATGGCAGGCAGGCTGCCTTCGGCGGCGTGCCTGCGGGAGGTCCCCGGTCCCGCGGCTTCGGCGGCATGCCTGCGGGGGGTCCCCGGTCCCGCGGCTTCGGCGGCATGCCTGCGGGACGTCCCCGGTCCCGCGGCTTCGGCGGCATGCCTGCGGGAGGTCCCCGGCCCCGCGGATTCGGCGTACCCGCCACCGAATTGCAGCCAAATCCATGGGACCAGTGGACCACCCGCAGGCAAGCCGCCGAAGGCTGCCTGACTGCCACCCTCGCAGGGACCGGCAGGGCACTCCCCGTGGCTTGCCACCCCAGGCACGAGCTTGGAGCGCTGGTGCCTGGAGCCGCCGCTGCCTCTGCGTGTTTGTCAGCAGATTGCCTGCTTCCGGAAGCCATGGGGTACTGAGTGCACAGGCAAAAGATAGGGCAGTGTATGTGCAAATTTTAACTAGTTGCTTCTCAGCAGCTGGTTTTCTGCAAGAAGGAATGGGAGGGATGTTGTGCCAGATCAGCAGGTGTAAACCAACACAGCTCGATTGAAATCAATGGATTGAAATCAGTGGAGTTAAGTCAGTTGACACCAGATGAGCATCTGGCCCATTTCCACAAACCAACGGAGGCAAAACAGTTTTATCAAGTGTAACCTTCTTTAAAATGCATTGTTAATGTTCATAAGTCACATCAAATATTGCCTGGTTAGGCCTCCCAGCAGAGCTTGCTCTGACTGTATATTGTCTCTGCTTTGCCATCATTTCCAACACACCCCTGGGATTCCAGAATTTGTTCTTAATTGTACTGAACAATTAGAAAGAGAACCATCCATTGTCATAAGATCATTCTCCTTCTCTCTAGGATGCCTCTGCAAAAGCAGATGCAGTGAAACATGTTTTATTTCTGACCGTTAGGAGCCTTCATCTATGTTTACTCCAATTTACTCAAACTGTGTGAAGCTGCACCACTGCTCCTCTCAGTCTTGTTTCTTCCCCCCCCGCCCTCAGCCCCCCAGATGATTAAAAGACAAAACGCTGCTGGCATGATGGGAGCTGAGAGCCCAGTTTCTAGAGACAAAGATAGACTCCTACAACTGTTTCCCAAATTACTACTTGGGAGAAAAGTAATGATTTTTTTTTAAATTACACAAAAGGGTTTCAGAAATTCCTAGCAGTATGAAGAATACAGAATGGCGGGGGCGAGGGGGTGGGAGTTTGAGGGAATCAGGTGACTGGCAACAGGATGTGCAGATTCTGCCCTCTACGGTCCAGGGGTGGCTCTATGTATTTTGCCGCCCCAAGCACGGCAGTCAGGCAGCCTTCAGCGGCGCGCCTGCGGGAGGTCCGCTGGTAACGCGGATTCGGCACCATGCCTGTGGGAGGTCCGCCGGTCTCGCGCCTTCGGTGCACCCGCCGCCGAATCCGCGGGACCGGCAGACCTCCCGCAGGTGCGCCGCCCTCACGGCGACCAGCAGGCCGCCCCCCGCGGCTTGCCGCCCCAGGCACGCGCTTGGTGCACTGGTGCCTGGAGCCACCCCTGCTACGGTCATCAGTATCGATCCAGCTCAAATCAGAGAGCAATAGCTGTTCAGTTGCCTATGTGCAATTAGTGTGGTGATCTCATTCCAGGGCAGCAGTAGAGAGGCCAAAGATGCAATGAGCCATGAAGACAACTTCCCTCTGTGCCCTCTAGGGGGTACTTTTCTAGGCCCCTATTCAGCAACACCCCTAATCAAGTGCTTAAGTGCAGTGTTGAACAGGGATGGTTTGCTGACTCGGAGCCCTACTGTAGTACCTCCAGGCAGCCACCACCAGTAACAAAGCTTTCTCTGCTACTGCTTTCAATGGTGCCACAACAACAATGAATTTAGCACAGTGCTTGTGAGGCAGTATTATTTTCATGCTTCCATTCAGAAACATGAATGTGGGCCTTCTGTGACTACCAATCAGCTAGAGAGCCTCTGTGCTAATACAGCTTTAAATGAAGGGCTCAATTTAGGAGGAAATACCAGATGCCAGCAACTAACTGCATGCTTACCTTCTAGGGTTGCCAATTTTGGTTGGACGTATTCCTGGAGATTTCAGCACATGACATGATCTTTAATTCCTGGAGATTCCAGGCCAATCCTGGAGGGTTGGTAACCCTATCACCTTCCCAGCATGCATTTATAGCTGGGAGGGCCATGTGAATGTCAACACTCCTGATAGTGATGCTCTCAGCCATTGCAGGCTGATTGGTAGCAATGTAAACCAGTAATGAATGCACGGGGAGCTTACAAAGTGGCCCTAAATGAAGATGTGAGTGAAAGCCTTGGGATTTCCCTTTCACCCTGGCTAACTTGCCTAGGTAGTCATTACCTGGAAAAGGAGAGGGACTCTTGCCGTGAGGGTTTGATAAGACAAGCAAAAGGCCATTCTGGAATGGCTCTAGGGCTAGGTGAATGTTTAGAATGTATTTAGAATAGACAAGAAACTCCAGCCTGGATTTTTTCCCTGGTGACAGTCTAAACTCTGACTAATTGTCAGGATTTGCCAGGAATCCCATAGTCCCTGGGAATAATTCACCAGCAACCATTTTTCAGTTGTAGCAGTCCCAGAAACCCCCTTGTGTCTAGCCAGTGTCAAATTAAATGACTTGTAGTTAATTCCCTAATTCAACAAGAGCTCTGCTCTGCATAAATAGAAGCAAAGAAAATTGCCCATGCAAGTAGTTTTCCCCCTCTCCTGACAACACACTTCCTCAGTGTGGCTCCATCTCACTAAACACAGGAGTCATGAAGAATTAAAAGGTACATAAATAGTCTTAGCAATTTTGTTTTGTTACAAAACACAGGGAAATTAACCTCCATAATAAATAAGCTAGATGGATGTGCATAACCATGAACCCAAGCAAACTTGGTTAGTCTGTCCAGCCTTATCAGCGTTGACTGACTGTTCAAGCTGAGTTGGAGCCTGATTTTGGTGTCTACCTGGTGTGTGCTGGGACTCATTTTGTAGACTGCATCCTGTGAATGAGTGCAACACTCTTTACCAGGAGTTAAACTAAAATCAGAGAGAGCCCTCCCCTTTCCTATCTGTTTCCTGGCTAGGAAGAACCTTGCTAATGAAGGTTTCCAGCTCCTCCTGCCTCTTTACTGGCTGGTGAAAGTGAAGATTCATCAGGCAGGTGAATCTGAAGTGTATGCACAGAAGTAGCTGGTGCCTGGCTGGATATCTAATAGGAATCCAAACCTTCCCACCAGTAGGCGGAGCAGCAGCAGCAGCAGCAACACCTGATGAGAGAAGACCTGTCTGAGCTGGGAATACCCTATCTAGTCGTTCCCTAACAGTGGTCCATGGAAATTCAACTGGTGCTGGTTCTCCACATGGTGCTGGTTCTCCTTGTGCCCAGCCACTACGCTGACAACCATGACATACATCATAATCATGCGTAATATTAGGTTAAGCAATTCCTCTGGCTGACAAGGGATTGTGAATGGGAGGGAAGGTGAAGGGGAGATGTAGGTGTCCACAAGACAGTCTTCTTATTAAGATGTGGTCCACACTATGAAAAGATTTCAGAGCCTTTGCGTATCTGGATCCACTCCTCGACCACAAAACTTATCAGTCCCCCTACTGGTTCCCCTCTCCCTCGGGGGAGGCGGAGAGGAGGAGCACTGACTGTGGCTCTCTCTCCCCTCCACTCTCAGCCAGACTCCCAGGGTAACAAATGTCCTTGTCAGTTCGCTGTCCCCTCCTGGCATTCCACAACTGTCTGTGTGATGGAGGTGGTGGGAAAAGGGGTAGGAAGAACATGGGATGTTCCCCTACTCAGCTCCACACACTGTGCACACAATTTTGCTTGACAGGCTACAGCTGTTTTTAGAAACACAGACTCCTTTAACACCAATTTATTTTCTTTTCCCCATTCTCTTCCCATTGACATCCCCATCACCACAAGATGATGCAATACCATTCCACCACATGACATGCAGACCCCAGATGAGAGCCCCCAAAACTGATGAGTGCCACCTATTCTGATCTGCTCTAAGCACTGATCTTTACTCACCTACACATCAGCCTCTCTTCAGTAGCAGCTTGATGTGCTCTCCTTGGTACATACCACTCTGGTAAATTCTAAAAAATCCACCATTTGGAGGGGGGAGGAAAGGTAGGGAGTATGAGGCATCCACAGATAAAATATCTGTAAAATGAAAGACATATGTTAGGTCTCCCAGGTGCCTCTTCCCCATGAAGCCCAAATTCCAGGTGATAATGCTTTTCATTTCCTGTGCTCACCATGTGGAACACGGCACAACAGCAGTCTGCAATCAAAGTCATTTGCAATAATTACTTACTGCAGGAAAGTTTGTTTGTTCCATTGTATACATTTAGAATAAACAATTCTGCCCCCCCCAAAAGACTTTATAATTAGGTTTATCATAAGTGCTACTGACTACAAGCTTAACAATTAGCTCAGAAAGTAGCAAGTACAAGTGGCATAGAATAATGGGTTTGGGTTTTCTAGCTCTCTACTATAAGACTGTGGGAAAGCAAGTACTGTACTTTGCTCCAGCTATATTATTTATGCTCTGCATAAAAACATCCTCAAAATTCCACTTTTTCCCCAAGACCCTCGGATGGTCTACACCTAAAATTTAGATCGACCTAGCTACATCGCTGAGGGCTGTGAAAAATTTTGCATCCTGTTAGGTCAACCCAGGGCCGGCTCCAGGTTTTCTGCTCTGCCAAGCGGAAAAAAAAAAAAAAAAAAAAAAAAAAGCCGCGGCAGCGCAATCGCGCCGCTACACTCTTCCGCGGCAATTCGGCGGCAGGTCCTTCGCTCCCAGAGGGACTGAGGTACCCGCCGCCGAAGACCCGGACGTGCCGCCCCTATAGCAACCCAAGTGCCCCCCCTTGGTATTGGCTGCCCCAAGCACCTGCTTCTTTAGCTGGTGCCTGGAGCCGGCCCTGGGTCAACCTAACCCCCACTGTAGACGCCACTGGGTAGACAGAAGAATTCTTCTGTCAACCTAGCTATCGCCTCTTGGAGCGGTGGATTAATTACTGTGATGGTGCATCCCATAAGGCTTCATGGAAATATGCTTACGAATGTATATATATGACATAACTGGAATATGTTTTATGCTATATATGCCCTGTAACATATATATGCCCTGTAAAGGTTATAATCTACTGAATCTATTCATCTTATTTGTATGCATGTGTCATTGTTGTATTCGAAGTTATGAATATTGGCTGTGTACTTGCTTGATTTCTAAGTAGCCTTAATAAAGCATTTGGTCAGCTTCTTAAGAAAGGAATGTGCAAATTAAGTGCCCAATCAAGAAACACTTAAAGGACAATGAATCTTGGAAAGCTCCAATCCACATAAGAAGTCTACCTGAGGACGTTCAGGGTAGCATGTAAACAATGGCTGCTGCTTGTAAAAACTGAGTCATGCATGGACATGTGACTTGCCCATGTGACTCCAAAACTCCATCTTGGAGCTGGACTTTGCATAGGAGAGAGGAGGGGGTCTCCACCCACAAGAGAGAGTCTACGTAAACCCCTGGGAGACCCCTCCATTTTGTCTTGAAAGAAACTGGAACAAAGGACAGTAACTACAGGGGGTGTGAGTGATTGCTGGACCCAGACTAGAAGGAGACTAGTCTGTAAAAGGAAGCTTACTGGGATTCCTCTAAGGGTGAGGTTTTTATCTGTGTTCAGTTTTCTTACGGTATTAGACATAGACTTGCATGTTCTATTTTATTTTGCTTGGTAATTCATTTTGTTCTGTCTGCTATTATCTGGAACCACTTAAATCCTACTTTCTGTGTTTATTAAAATCACTTTTTACTTATTAATTAACCCAGAGTATGTATTAATACCTGGGGGGGGGGCAAACAGCTGTGCAAACCTCTCTATCAGTGTTATAGAGGGCAAACAATTTATGAGTTTACCCTATATAAGCTTTATACAGGATAAAACAGATTTATTTGGGGTTTAGACCCCATCGGGAGTTGGGCATCTGAGTGTTAAAGACAGGAACACTTCTGTAAGTTGCTTTCAGTTAAGTCTGCAGCTTTGGGGCACGTGGTCCAGACCCTGGGTCTGTGTTGGAGCAGACTGGTGTGTCTGGCTGAACAAGACAGGGTGCTGCAGTCCCAAGCTGGCAGGGAAAGCGGGGGCAGAACTAGTCTTGGCACATCAGTTGGCAGCCCCAAGGGGGTTTCTGTGATCCAACCCGTCACAATTACATCAATGGAAAAATCCCTTCCATTGATACAGGAAGCGTCTACACTATAATCGTACAGTTGCAGCACTGTAACTGCGCTGCTGTGGTCTAGCCCAGTGGTTCTCAAAGCCAGTCCGCCGCTTGTTCAGGGAAAGCCCCTGGCGGGCCGGGCTGGTTTGTTTACCGGCCGCAGCCGCAGGTTCGGCCAATCACAGCTTCCGCTGGCCGCGGTTCACCGCTCCAGGCCAATGGGGGTTGCGGGAAGCGGCGCGGGCCGAGGGATGTGCTGGCCACCCTGCTGCAGTCCTCAGGGGAGTGGGGGCGGGGTTGGGGCAGAGCAGGGGTGGGAAGAGGCGGGGCTAGGGCTGGAGCAGCATGCAGCTGTGCAGGGCACCAAAAATTTGGTGCCCTGTGCAGCTGTGTACAGGTAGGAACGGTCCTGGTCCCAAATATGGTTAAAAAGGTGAAATGGATGATAACCATAGCATAACAAAAGAGGCCTTGAAATGGTTTATGGACCTACACCTGCATCTATAGAATGTTGCTCTGCAGACAACATATGTGAGAGACTGAGAGTTACGAGGCAGAATAGCATTCCCCCCCCCTGCTCAAAAGCATTGCTCCTTTCAGTTACATGAGAAAAGAAAAGCAATATTTTAGCTGGCATTTGGTTGGTGAAAGGGGCTGATGTTCTCCTAATTAACCCACTGCATGAGAGCATTCTCTTTGAAGGCTTCATTGCCCATTATCAGAGAATATGTTTGTTTTCTTCCGCTCGGGAAATGAGTGACACTGAAGCTGTTCCCAAGCAATGCAGCAAACTAATTAAACATATGAAACAAGAGAGCCACCCTGAGCTTGTTCTAATGTATTTTAAAACCCTCTCTCAACTCTTTGAGCTTTCTTCTCTCAGTCAGGCCCCAATCTTACAATCAGATCTGCTAGTGTAGACAACTACGCCTGTGCAGAGCCCGAATGATATCAAAGGGGCTCTCTATGGGTCCCTGCTAGTGAACCTGATTCTAAGATTAAGGTCCTAGGGATGCAAATCAACAGTAACTGCTGAAGTAAAGAGAGTTACATCAGTGTAAAACCAGTATGAAAGGATAATACTTACTTAGGTGTACCTGTCTCTTCTGTGATAAACTGGAGACATCATGGATGCTAGTAAAATCTGTATGTGATGGATTTGGTCACAGAAACCCCCTTGGGACTGTCACGTGATGTGCTGAAATGATCTCTGAGCCCGTTTTCCCTGCCATCTTGGGACTCCAGAACCCTACCTTGTTGAGCCAGACACGCTAGCCTGCTGCAACCCAGCCCCAGGTCTGGTCCACGCCCCCAAAGCTGCAGACTTTAACCAAAAACTGCTCAGCAGGTTACCTGCCTCCAGCATCCAGACACCCAGCTCCCAATGGGATCCAAACCCCAAATAAATCGGTTTTGCTCTGTATAAAACTTATACAGGGTAAATTCGCAAATTGTTCGCCCTCTATAACACTGATAGAGAGATATACACAGCTGTTTGCTCCCCCAGGTATTAATCACTTACTCTGGTTTTATTAATAAACAAAAGTGATTTTATTAAGTATAAAAAGTAGGATTTAAGTGGTTTCAAGTCATAACAGACAGAACAAAGTACATCACCAAGCAAAATAAAGCAAAAACACGCAAGTCTAAGCCTAATACATTAAGAAACTGATTACAGGTAATATCTCACCCTCAGAGATAAGGTTCCAATAAGCTTCTTTCATAGACTAGACTCCTTCCTAGTCTGAGCCAAATCCTTTCCCCTGGTACAGTCTTTGTTAGATCCAACAGACATCTCAGGTAGTAAGCAGGGGTTTTCTCATGACTGGCAGCCCCCTTTGTCCTGCTCCACCCCCTTTTATAGCTTTGGCACAAGGCAGGAATCTTTTGTCTCTCTGGGTCTCCACCCTTCCTTCTAAATGGAAAAGTACCAGATTTAAGATGGATTTTATTATCAGGTGACATGGTCACATGTCACTGTAAAACCCCTAGTCTCCACTTCCCATGGGCTGGCCCACACCTACACAGGAAGGCTTTTAAATAACTGAGGCCATTTACAACTGATTGTTTCTGGAGCACCCTTAATGGCCTCCACTTAATATGCTTACATCAGTGATACAAGTTTATATCTTATTCTCCTAACTCCAGAAATAATACATGCAAACAAATAGGATGAACACACTTAGCAGATTACAAGCTTTCTAATAACACGATACAAGGGGTATTTAGCGTAAAGCATATTCCAGTTATGTCATATGCATAAGCATACTTCCATAAAGCATATAAAGTGCAATGTCACACTGTACACTCCCAAAACCCATGGGGTTTCTATTCACCAATGGGTGAAATAGTATTTCTCTTCCCCAAGCCACAAACTGAGCTCAGTAAAGAGTAGAGATGACTGTTTGTTCATATTTTATTTGAAGATTTTCCCAAAACTCTTTGACCATTGACTATTTTTAAATGCAAAAATTCATCAGATATATTATTCAATGAAGGTTATTTGACCACCCAGCTAGGGATGTTAGTTACACTACAGGGCTGATTTTGGCTATGTGTCTGCATTTCATTTTGCGAATGATTACCTACAGGTTAGGATCCCAGTTCTAGGAAATACAAAGTGCCTCCTACAAATTGCTGAATACTCTTCAACTCCCACTGAAATTCATCTAATTTTGCACTCACACAATGTACTGCAGCCCAGCGATTCAGAAGTTACAGTTCTATGTTATGTCCATTACATCACTTTGTAACTGAGTAGAAGAAGAAAAATCCAAATTGTATGCTTGATTTAAAATATTGTTCAAAAGGGGTAGTTTGAGTCAACATCTCTGCATACAAAACACATACCCTGCCTTTTACTACTTTCCCAAACTCATTCCCATGCAACAGGAAAAAAATAATGTTCCATAGCCACTGTATGAAGGAAAATTATTTAGAAGGTGAATCCACAAAGTAGAATGTGATCCATAGTCCAAGTGGGATGGAGCACTCTACTGAACAGCACAGGCTGTACAAGCATGCCAGGGCCCCCTCAGTATGTACTTGAGTTGCTAACCTAGGCTGAAATCTGTGCTACCATATCTCTGTTATTTTTCACTGTGCTAACTAGATTAAAGCTAATGCAAATGTCTACCTGTGCTGCAAACATACCTCCAATTGCAGTGTCGACATGCCATAAGAAATCCAATCATGCAAATTCAATGAAATGCTACTGAAACTACCGAGTTTCTTTTAGTTTCTACCTAGCCAAAACCATTGAGTTTCTTCTGCTTTCCACCCAAAAGCATAAACTGAATATTGAGTAACGATAATTCAGCTAGTAAAATTCATCTATAGCTTTGCAAACATCATGCACATTTCAGCTCTCCACCTATGGACCCAATCCTGCCTCTATTGGAAAAACTCCTATGGTGTAGGATCAGGCCTTAAACCAGATGTGTTGCAGATCATTTGACATTTCTCACGATAAATCTGGCACAGATCTATAGTGTTAGCCTTTTTCATGAAGATTACAGTAAGCTGGTGTGGACGTACCAGTTTTTTTGGTGCGTGTTTTCTGAATTTGGGTGTCTCTATCTTTAGTTCTGAAGAAGAGCTCTGTGTAAGCTCAAAAGCTTGTCTCTCTCACCGACAGAAGTTGGCAGGGCCGGCTCCAGGCACCAGCTTAACAAGCAGGTGCTTGGGGCAGCCACTCCGAAGAGGGGCGGCACGTCCAGGTATTCGGCGGCAATTCGGCGGAGGGTCCCTCACTCCCGCTCGGAGCGAAGGACCTCCCGCCGAATTGCCGCCGCAGATCGCGATCGCGGCTTTTTTTTTTTTTTTTGGGCTGCCTGGGGTGGCAAAAACCCTGGAGCCGGCGCTGGAAGTTGGTCCAATAAAAAAATATTACCTCGCCCACCTTGTCTCTCTAAGTCTATAAAAGACCATTATCATTTTCAGTCTCTAATAACCTGGTTCAGATTATAATAAGTGGCCAAGAAAAGAAAGCCCTGTGTGTCAATCTGCTGTGTACCCCCAAATAACAGCTTATGTACAAGAATTATCATGTACACAGATAGGGGATGGTATGCAACTGAAACAAATGACTGAGTGAGCAATAACGCTCAGTCATATGCCCTGTGATTCCTTATTTGGGGTTTTGTTGTTGCATTTTCATTATTTTTTTCACCATCACTTTGTGGTGGGGAAAGGGATTAATGGGCCTTGTAGAAGCAGCAAGTTTTAAGGATAGATCTGAAAAAGGAGAGGGTTGAGGAATTATTTCCCTGACTGAGAGAAATGCTTCTATCCTGCATTAAGAGCTCACAGAGGAGTTCTCATAGCAGTCTGGCTTATTCATCCATCTCTACAATTATGAAAAATTAGATTCAAGTGATTGGTAAGAGAATAAGAATTGGTAATCCTAAAATAATGTCTTAAATCTTTTCCATTATTTAAGTAATGGCCTAGCAAATGTCAGGTGCATCCTTTGTAGGAGATAGCAAGGCTGAAATTCCAGCCTAGATGCCAGAGTGATGTTAGAGTCCCTGCCCGCTTTCTCTTTGGAAGTATTCGGCTTTTACCAGTAATGTATCTGTAAAAGTCTTTTTATTTTTCTTATTACCCAGAGCCACTTTAATGATCTTTAACTCACAGCATGGTTATTTCTGCCCTGAACTTTCCCCTACAGGCTGCAATTTACTCATGATCCTTGTTTGCCAGTCTCTCTCCATTTCCAGTGCAAGTTTCTTTCCAATAATACTGAGCTCTTATCTAGAGCTTTTCATCCGTAGATCTCAAAGTGCTTTATAGAGGAAATCAGTATCATTATCCTCATTTTATAGATGGGGAAACTGAGGCACGGAGATGAAGTGACTTACTCAAGGTCACCCAGCAGGCGAGTGGTAGAGTTGGAAATAGAACCCAGGCCTCTAGAACCCATTCCCAGGCATTATCCAGTAGGGCACACTGTCTCCTACAAATCTTTGAGTAGTCTCCCCTGAAAACCACATTGACCATTTCTATTTCCTTGCATTCTTCTTTTGCAGAGGAAATGTGGACTGTTGCACCTTTATCATAAGGCCTCTTAGAAGTCTAACAATGTGCAGTAAATATCAACATTTTAAAAGCTACCATATGTAATGGAGCAAAATGACAGAGATAAATATGAATGAACTGATCAACATAAGTGAAATAACAATTTAGCAACCTTACAGCTGGTCAGAAATAAAGCCAAATATATAAGGGCATATGTAATTAGAGGTACTGTCAAATAATATTGATTTTTCTAACAGTACTGTTAACACAACTCTGCAATCAAGGACATTAGCACATTTAATGGCCATTTAATTCCTCTTAATGAATTTTGAAAGTAAATTACAAAATACTTTAAAGATAATGATGACAGGCCAAGCTAAAATATATGGTTCTGACTGCTCTCACACCAGTGTAAATCAGAAGTAACATGAATGGAGTTACACACGTTCAAGTGAGATCAGAGTTAGGCTTTATATATTTAAAACTTTGGAAGCTTTGGACCTGATCCTGAACTGAGGGAAGGCAGTGGGAGTTTTGCAATTGGTTTCCCTGGATGTAGGGTATATACCTGGGGTGTAACCAGTAGCGTAGCTAGGAGGGGAGCAGGGGGAGCGGCCGCTCCCCCACTGAGCACAAGTGGTGCCTTTTTAATTTTTTGGCGCCTTTTTAATTTTTACTCTGAATGGGGGGGCGGACATAAAAAAAGGCACCACCCACTGTGGCACTTGTACTCACCGGGCGGCGCTCCAGGTCTTCGGCGGCAGGTCCTTCACTCGCTCCTGGTCTTTGGCGGCACTTTGGCGGCGGGTCCTTCAGTGCCGACGAATACCTGGAGCGAGCGAAGGACCCGCCGCCAAAGTGCCCGCCGAAGACTCGGAGCGCCGCCCGGTGAGTACAAGCGCCGCAGCGGGTGGCGCCTTTTTTTATGTCCGCCCCCCTGTTCGCTCCACCTGGCTACGCCACTGGGTTTAACCTGAGCCACATTGACAACAATGGCAGAATTCCGATTGACTTCAGTAAAGCAGCAAGCCAGGATTTCACCCATGGGGCCTGATCCTGCACCATTTACCTCAATGGAGTTTTACCACTGATTTCAATGGAGGTAGAATCATGCCTAGTATATAAAGTTTGCAAGATATTTATTATTCTAAATTGGGCATATTCAATGAGAGGTATAAGAAATTACGTACCACTTATATACATTGTCGGGGGCTGGTGGGCAGCTAGAAATCCTAACTCACTCTGACCAACTGATCAATATTTGAGACACAAGACAAAGGTCTAACAAAGATGTAAAATAAATTAACCACATAAAAGGGAAGCCTACCTAATGATCAGCAGAATGTGATCAAACATTTTTGATTTATGTCAGTGCACATATCATTACATCTCGAATCCGTGGCAATTTTGTTAGACCCAGCCCAGAATTGAAATGCTCGTATTTTTCTATAACAAGAGGTTGCTTCTTTTGCAATGGAAATGAAATAACATAGTCATTAAAAATAATACGTTTTAATATCATCATAGCAAAACACACTGTGAATCCAAAGGAGTTTCTTAGGAAAAGAATAATACTGAAGGTACGTCTAGAACAGAGGTGGGCAAACTACGGCCCGCGGGCCACATCCGGCTCGCGGGACCCTCCTGCCCGGACCCTGAGCTCCTGGCCTGGGAGGCTCGCCCCCGGCCCCTCCCCTGCTGTTCCCCCTCCCCCACAGCCTCAGCTCACCCCACCACCGGCGCAATGCTCTGGGCAGCGGGGCTGTGAGCTCCTGGGGCAGCACCGCTGCAGAGCCGCGGCCTGACCCGGTGCTCTGTGCTGCGCGGTGGCGTGGCTGGCTCCAGCCGGGCAGCGCGGCTGTAGCGCCGCCAGCCACCAGTGCTCCAGGCAGCGCAGGTGCAGGGAGCGGGGGAGTTGGATAGAGGGCAGGGGAGTTCGGGGTGGTGGTCAGGGGGCAGGGGTNGGGGGGGGGGGGGGGGGGGGGGGGGGGGGGGGGGGGGGGGGGGGGGGGGGGGGGGGGGGGGGGGGGGGGGGGGGGGGGGGGGGGGGGGGGGGGGGGGGGGGGGGGGGGGGGGGGGCAGTCAGCGGCAGGGAGAAGGGGTGGTTGGATGGGGTAGAGGTCCCAGTGGGGCAGTCAGGAAAGAGAGCGGGGGCTGGATGGGGCGGCAGGAGTCTGGGGGCTGTCAGGGGACAGGGAACAGGTTGGATGGGGTAGGAGTCCCGGGGGGGGGGGGNTGTGTTAAATAGTATATCGCATCCTACTGTAAGCCTGTCCTCTAGTGCAGCATGACACATCACAGTATTATATCATATTTATCACAAGATTTTGCAGTAAATCTCTTGATAACTCCAGCAATGATGATGCAGTTAGTTGTGTGTCACCATGGTGATGCTTCCAAAAACAGTTTTGATTTAGGGTCAGGAAAGATCATGCTTTTTAAAAATAGACTCAATGCCTACATTTCATCTTGATCTCCACTTAAAAGCTACTATCTACCCATAGCCTGAGAGTCAGGCAAGAGGCAAAGTTTGCTTTAAAAAATATTAGCAAGTTTGAATCCCAAGCCAAGAGGCATTGGTTGATGGGCTACACTAATAAAGCATGGAAGTGGGAAAGAGGTAAAGTTGTTCAAGGATTGGTAGTAGTGTATTATACTATTATCTTGTACTTCTTTATTGCCTGTCACGTGAAGATCTCATATCACTTTACATACATTATCTAATCCTCACACTATCCCAGTGAGTAATTATTATTCAGACCATGTTACAGCTAGGTAAACTGAGATACACTGAGATTAAGTGATTTCCCTGCAGTTGTGTGGTAAATCGGTGGTAGAGCCAGGAAAGGAATCCAGGTCTTCCTGTCTCACTGTCCTGTAATTGCACCACTAGGAACACTGCCTCATAGACACCCTAGGCCAGTGTTTCCCAAACTTGGGACGCCGCTTGTGTAGGGAAAGCCTCTGGCGGGCTGGGACGGTTTGTTTACCTGCCGCGTCCGCAGGTTCGGCCCATCGCAGCTCCCACTGGCCGTGGGTCGCCGCTCCAGGCCAATGGGAGCTGCTGGAAGCGGCGCGGGCTGAGGGACGTACTGGCCGCCACTTCCAGCAGCTCCCATTGGCCTGGAGCAGCGAACCGCAGCCAGTGGGAGCCGTGATCGGCCGGACCTGTGGACGCAGCAGGTAAACAAACCGGGCCGGCCCACCAGGGGCTTTCCCTAAACAAGTGGCGTCCCAAGTTTGGGAAACACTTCCATAGGCTATATATGCAAAGATGAGTGTCTTACTAGCACATCCACAATCCCACATTTGGATGCTCGGCTCAGCACTGGATTTGGATGTCCTGGTAAACCTTCCATGTTCAAAAATTGGTCTCACCATCAGAGCTGACATAATTCCATTCTAAGCAAAACACTAATGGGTGTAGGGCAATAAAACGACATGTAACAGCAAGATAACAAAGCAAGTAGCAAGAATAACTACCTATCTGAGAAAGTGCTTAGTTACTACTCTGATGAGGGTCCTATAAGTAGATACCTATATACCAAAATAATATCTTGCCAGGAGTAATTTCTGGACAACACTATAGGGATTCCCTCTCTGTAACTCCTAGTTCCCTAACCAGCCTCCTCCTGACTGTTGCCATAGGCCCAGATACTGCAAGCTATTCCTTGAGCCTATGCAGTGCCTCACTGAGGTCAATAGGGATCCACACATGCACAGGGATCCACTCATACCGAATGGCTTGCAGGATCAGGGCACTGAGACAATGGGTAAAATCACAGCCCCACAGAAATCAGAGGGAGTTTTGCCATTGACTTTAGTGGGGCCATGATTTCATGCTATTTCTTTTCATTAAAAAACCCACAGCATTTAGTCCTTATTCAGGTGAAATTCCTTTTAACTTCACTGGGAATTTTATCTGATTTCAGACGGCAAAACTGAACCTAAATCATATTTTTAAAAAGCTCTTTCCCAAGCATTAAGAGAAACACTTGGGCTACCTCAAGAATTGCACTTTCCTAGTAAACTACTGATCACGCTTTAATCTGGGTTTACCTTATGTATAATTCTCCTTGAGGAAGTCACATTGAGAATTTTTTTTTTTTAATGTTGACAAAGACAAGGGAATGAACATAGGAAAACAGATGAAGGCAGTTTGCCAATATTGTTGATAGATGTTGACTCAGATCGACCCCTGGTAGGATCAACTGGTTTAATACATTTAAAGTCAAGCAGTCAATTTGTACCTCATTCATTTTCAAATGAATTAAACTAATAGCAAATTGCAGAATACTGAGGCTATAAACCCACATTTTGAAAAGGCACTGAGTCTCCTTTGGTGAGTACAATTGCTGGCCACAACACACGCCGTGAGTGCAAATCCGTGTACCTGTGTCATAAGAACATAAGAACATAAGAACGGCCGTACTGGGTCAGACCAAAGGTCCATCTAGCCCAGTATCCTGTCTACCGACAGTGGCCAATGCCAGGTGCCCCAGAGGGAGTGAACCTAACAGGTAATGATCAAGTGATCTCTCTCCTGCCATCCATCTCCACCCTCTGACAAATGGAGGCTAGGGACACCATTCCTTACCCATCCTGGCTAATAGCCATTAATGGACTTA
>QXTE01000078.1:7407583-7464555 GCA_003942145.1 Platysternon megacephalum | reverse complement strand
ATAAAGCAGCTGTGGCACAAGGAGAAGTGAGGTTTTTTTAGAATAATCTTAATGTGGAAGGGACGGGGGTTGAGGTGGGAAGGCAGCAGGACAGGCAGAGAAAGGGGCTGACTTGAATCAATGTAGAGTTTAGATTCTTCAAAATTCAGCATCAAATAGAACATATCCCCCCCTCCGCCCCCATGATGATTCCTGCCTTTGTGTTGTGTGCATCTGAAGGAGAATTGTATAAGTAGAGGCACTCAGTCATGTGGTCATAAAACCGTTCACATTTCTGGGCAGATGAGGGTGGGGGAGGGAAGGGTTCTGACCTGTGGGAGGCAGAGAACGGGGAGGATCAGGATCGGGGGTGTCTGTTTTGGAGACTCTGGACAGTGGGAAGGGAAAGCTTAGAGAGCGGAGGGGAGATTTCAGAGCAGGGGCCGAAAGGGGGAGCTTTGGGTGCGCATGTTTTTAGCATTGGAAGAGGGAAGTAGGAACTATTTGGGGAAGTTTCTGAAGTGTGTAAGGGGAAGCAGCTGAAGAGGGGAAGTCTGTGCTATGGGGAGGGTTCTAAGGGCTGAGGTAATGGGAAAGCCAGAGAAAGTGGATCCAGGAACATCATGAGTTGTGAAGAGCTGGATTTCCAACCCGGCCTACCTCCTCAGGCATTTCTGTGAAGCAAATATGACTGTAGTGCTCAGAGGGATGTTGGGCAGTAGTGAAGGGGATCACATGGGTTTGTGAAGGGTTGTATGCTTAAGAGAGTGGTTCTCAAACTTTTGTACTGGTGACCCCTTTCACATAGCAAGCCTCTGAGTGTGACCCCCTCATATAAATTAAAAACACTTTTTTATATATTTAACACCATTATAAATGCTGGAGGCAAAGCGGGGTTTAGGGTGGAGGCTGACAGCTCATGATCCCCCCCGCACCCCCCGTAATAACCCACTGCCCCCCTGAGGGGTCCAGACCGCCAGTTTGAGAACCCCTGGCATAAGATTTTGCATTAAGAGGGGGATCTACAGACTCTCCCAGTGCAGTACCATGTTGAGCACTAGGTAAGTAATCGATTGCATCAGCCTGTGCAATCTGAGAAGGAAATCATGCTGAGGATGTGTAGGGAAGGGGTGATTGGTCTCTGTCTGCAGAAGGGGTTTCTGTAAGTGATTTAGGAAAGTGGAGAGAGGGGAAGGGGAGTGAGCGCCCTATTCTGTGGACAGTCTATTTGCTCTAGTGAAAGCCCAGGGCTGGGGCGGTTGGTTAATGATTGACATTTCCATTCCACTGGCTTGCTGGTGCCACACAGGCACTCTGGTGTCAGCTACAGTTACAGCAGCTGCAAATAGGAGATGAGGAGTGGGAAGAGAGAGAGCCCCTGCAATTGGATGCAGACAGGTAATCTCACAGTGGAATGTGAGCCATTTTGAGCTGTGGCCAATCAGACGAGATGAGTCATATGCAAGAAAAAGGCGCCACATTCAAGTCGTGTCGTTGAAAGAGAAGCTCTTTTTGCAGATCCAGAGGGAAAAGGAAAAAAATTCCATGAGAATAAAATAAACCTTATCCAAGATGTGTTTGCAGAGGGTTTGGTGGGCTCAACTCCGGCTCATTCTGTTCTGGATACTCTGCCTGCTTAGAGCGCCATTCACAGGTGAGTGGAGTTTCCCTTTATCCTCCTGTTTTGTATATCAGTTGCATGGCAGCAACCGCTGGACAATTCAGTCCTAAATAGGGCTGAGAACTTGCAACATAAAGAAGGGGGGGTGGGAGGGAGAGAATGGACAGAATTCTGGGAGGGGCAAAGTATGCCCTCTTCACTAAGAATGCAACAGTCAATATCAGACCCTAGTTTGGGAGGGAATCTGCCAGATCCCCACATCCTTTCTCATATGAGTTCTGACTTAGAAAGCCCTGAGAAATTAGCTGTGCAGGTGATTAAAGACACTATCAGTTCACCTTGCCCCCCACCCCCCTTTTTTTTTTAACAAAACTCAAGACTAATGCACATTATTTATGTGATATATTGCATAAAAACAAGGCAGTTCAGACACAGCCAGTAAAAGTAATTACAGGAAAAGCTGGAGAAAATTTCAATATTTAGAGAGAATGAAACGATTGGGGCAGACAGTTAAGAGTGGCCACAATAATGGTTTGGAGAATAATGAATACTACAGAAATCAAGTACTCCTCCTTGTCCTCTCATCATACAAAAAGGGGACATTAAATAAAAAGGAAAAGCACCAAATTGAAAGCTGACAAAAGGATACACTTTTCACAGAATGCACAATAAGCTTGTAGAACTTGTTGCTACAGCGAACGGAGGTCATGAGCTTGGCAGCATCCAGCCAGAATTGGACAGTTAGCTGGATAATGAGAACATCCACAGTTATTTATTTAGGATATATTTAAGTGTGAAATAGATATAAATGTTCCCACATTAGGGCATTAGCTAACCTCCAACTGAAGTTACAAAGAAATACCACTATAGAGAGGTTATTCTATAAATTCCCACCAGGGGGTTCCTGCCCCTGCTACTCATCGCAGTCAGAGACGGGATACTGGCCTAGATGGGCCATCGATCTGTTCTGGTATGGCAATGCCTGTGTTCCCAATGGAATTTAGGTGTTACCAAAATGGACTGTTGCAACCCTACATAGTAATCCAAACATTGCAGCCTTTGATTTGCACTCAAGAGCCAGAAAGTTAAACTGATTAGAACAGAAATGGAACAGACCACTCTATTCTCATGTCCAAGGTGAATGAAAGTCAAAAAGCAAACGGGAGAAAGTGCATTTGATTTTTTTTAAACTGTGTTCCATGTTGTTAATCTGAAGTGGTGTTAGAAATTTGGTCTTAAAAATAATTTTATTAATCAAGTATTCCTTCAATGACTCAAGATCCTATTCTAAACACTTGACCTGAATGAGGACTAGGAGCAGTGATATTCACAGAGAGAGCAGAGTACCTTAGCATTCACAGCAAAAAATCAAAGTCCATTCTCCTGCCTGGTTAATGAGGGAGTGGGGGAGGTGCCAGATGAAGAATCTGGGATCACCTGACAGACGGTACCTGCAGTAAAAGAGGGAAATGGAAGAATAAATCCAGAGAGACCTCCCTCGGCCCTAAGATGCTTGTGAGCTGTGAGCTCGCTTCTCTGCACTATCCTGTCTTCATCTTTCCAGGCTCCAGTGATAAGTTTCAGGAGATCAGGAGCGCCACCAGCTTTTCCGGTGCCCTAGGCGGCGGAAGGTCCCGCCCCCGAAATGCCGCCCCCGACAGCGGCGGCGGAAGGTCCCGCCCCCAAAATTATGCTGACGACCGGGGCGCTGGCGCCCCCCAAATAGTAGCGCCCTAGGCGACCGCCTAGGTTGCCTAATGGGTTGCGCCGGCCCTGCAGGAGATGCCCTTTTCTCCCATGCTCTGCCTCAGTTTTGCTGGCAAATTAAATGTAAGTCAGGTCTAAGTACTCTTTTGGGAAACTAAGCTCACCCGAGTTGCTCCTTGGGTCTGTGATCCCTTTCGGGTTTCGTTTTAGATCATATTAATTAACCAAGAGAGAGCAGGGAAGCAGTAGCGGCACCAGCTCTTCCGGCGCCCTAGGCAGCGGAAGGTCCCGCCCCCGAAATGCCACCCCCAACAGCGGCGGCGGAATGTCCCGCTCCCAAAATTGAACTGACGGCCGGGGCACCGGCGCCCCCAAAATAGCAGTGCCCTAGGCGACCGCCTAAGTTGCCTAATGGGTTGCGCCGGCCCTGCAGGGAAGAAAGGTGGACAGTTCAGATATATGTGACAAGTCTCTTCTGATGATGTGAGTGGAGGAAGTATTGCTAGCATGCAGGTTGGATCAGTCTCATGGATACCCTGGATGATTCAGCATGTAGTATTTCTCTGGCCATTCAGTTCCTCTCTCTGTGCTTGTCTAAGGCCTGGTCTACACTACGATTTTAGTTCGAATTTAGCAGCGTTATAGCGAATTAACCTTGTACCTGTCCACACAACGAGGCCATTTAATTCGATTTAAAGTGCTCTTAAAATCGGTTTCTGTACTCCTCTCCGACGAGGGGAGTAGCGCTGAAATCGACATTGCCGGTTCGAATTAGGGTTAGTGTGGACGGAATTCGAAGGTATTGGCCTCCGGGAGGTATCCCACAGTGCACCGTTGTGACCGCTCTGGACAGCAATCGAAACTCGGATGCTCTGGGCAGTTGGACAGGAAAAGCCCCGCGAACTTTTGAATTTCATTTCCTGTCTGCCCAGCCTGGTGAGCACAGGTGACCACACAGAGCTGNTACCCCCCACAGCAGCTAACCACGCCCCCCGCCCCCACCATCAGAGGAGCCCCCCTGCAGCAGCTAACGCAGACCGCCACCCCCCCACCTGGACAGACCGCCACCTGGGGAACCCCCCTCCCCCTTCGCAGTAGCTACCCCCCCCCCCGCAGCAGCTAACCCCGCCCGGGGAGCCCCCCTCTGCGGCAGCTAACCCCGCCCGGGGAGCCCGCCCCAGCTCATCTCCGCTCCGCCTCCTCCGCTGAGCACGCTGGTGCCACTCTAATTCTCCTCCCCTCCCAGGCTTGTGGCGCTGATTGGAGGAGAGAGTGGGGGCTGTGTGCTCAGTGGAGGAGGCAGAGTGGAGGTGATCTGGGGCGAGGAGCGGTTACCCTGTGCGCCCCTCCCCCCCGTTACTGAGGGCGGCCCTCCCCCGCCCCCCGCCCCAGCTCACCTCCACTCCACCTCCTCGCCTGAGCGGGCTTTTAGGCGCCCTCAACCACTAGGCGCCCTAGGCAGCCGCCTAGTTCGCCTAGTGGTTGCACCGGCCCTCGTTGTCTGTCTTCTTTCCAGCTGCTTCTAGAACACGGGTGGGCAAACTTTTTAGGCCGAGGGCCACATTTGGGTGGGGAAGTTGTATGCAGGGTCAGGGCAGGGGGCTGGGGTGTGGGAGGGAGTGCGGGGTGTGGGAGGGGGTGTGGTGTGCAGGAAGGGGCTCAGAGCAAGTAATTGGGGCAGAGGAGGGGGGCGGGGTGTATGGGGGGGCGCAGGGAAGGGGGTTGGGGTGCAGGAGTGGTGCGGAGTGCAGGGGGGGGCTCAGGGCAGGGGTGTGGGGTGTGGCAGGGGGCTCAAGGCAGGGAGTTGGGGTGCACAGGGGGGCAGGGTGCACAGGGAGCTCAGGGCAGGGGGTTGGAGTGCAGGAGGGGTGCGAGGTGCAGGCAGGGGGCTTAGGGCAGGGAGTTGGGGGGCGGGATGCAGGAGGGGTTCAAGCTCCGGGGTGGCAGCTGCGTGCACCAGGGCCAGGGCAGGCTCCCTGCATGCCTGCCCTGGCCCCAGCCCCACGCCCAGTAGTGTAGCTAGGGGGGAGCAAGGAGAGCAGCCGCTCCCCTGAGCACTCACTTGGCACTTTCCAGCACGTCCGGGTCTTCGGCGGCACTCACGTCGGGCTCCGCTGAGTGCATCTTGCGGCGGTGGCTACTGCTCCCCCTGCCCTCGCTTTGTGGTGGCTGGGTGACGCTCCTCCCTGTGCCCGCTGGGGGGCGCCTGCTACCTTGTGGCTCCAGCGCGGGTTTCCCACAGGCAGCTCCAGGTCTTCGGCGGCAATTCAGGGGCAGGTGCTTCAGTTGCTCCAGGTCTTCGGCGGCAATTCGGCGGTGGGTAATTCGGCGCGGCAGGTTCTTCGGCAAGACTTGGGTTTTTCTTTTTATTTCTTTTTTTTTTCTTCGCTGCTTTGCATCGGGTGGCGCCTTTTTTTCTGTGTTCACTCCCCCTGCTCTTAGAACCTGGCTACGCCACTGCCCACGTCACTCCAGGAAGCGCTGCGGCCCCTGGGAGAGGGGATGGAGGGCTCTGCATGCGCTGCCCTTGCCGCGCCCCCAGGTACCTCCCCTGAAGCTCCCATTGGCCGCGGTTCCCCATTCCCGGCCAATGGGATCCTTGATGTGGCTCTGTTTCCAGGTGCCAATGAAGCAGTTAGATGTGAGAGAGTTCCTGCAGCAGTCTTAGGTGAAGATGTGACCCTGAAATGTAACTTCACACTCTCTTTGGATGTTTTACAAGTTACCTGGCAGAAGTTGGAAGGCTCTTCATTCAAAAACATAGCAACCTACAGCAAGGCACATGGAACTAAATCCATAGGGCCTTTCAATAAGAGAGTTTGTTTCAATGATACAAGTCTGAAAGCATCATCCATCACTTTTCGTGGCGTGATATTGGAGGATGAAACATGTTATAAGTGTATCTTCAACGCATTTCCACATGGCTCCTTCAGTAGAGAAACGTGCCTCATTGTACAATGTGAGTTTTAAACCCTTTTTCTCTAATGGTGCAGCGCCCTCTAGTGGATTGGACCCAGAATGCCCAGGTAATTTTCTATTGGAGCAACTTCTGTTGGTGAGAGAGACAAGCTTTGGAGCTACACAGGGCTCTTCTTCAGGTGCGGAAGTTTCACAGCTAAATAGAAGGTTGAACAGATTGTTTAGCATAAGTAGTTAGCACCTATTCTAAGTCTAAGGGACCATTCAAGGTGCAGTAACCCATTAACACCCCTGTAGTCATAGTGGCTTACAGATTGTTATATTAATTAATTCCATACTTAAGTGACGGGATGCTTGTCAAATAATTGCAACTGAGTTTCAGACAAGACATGGAAAATCATGGAAAGATAATACTGGACCCATATTATTTGCAGTAATTTGGAAAAGCTAACAGCGGGAGCCGCGCTGTGCCCGGAGCAAAATTATGGTGGGAGCCTAATATTGCGGGATCTGNGGCCTTAGAAAGAAGCCATAAATGCAGTGTCTTTATTAAGACCATGATTTTCAGTATCTAGCAAAGTTATGCTAAACTATCTGTTCAACCTTGTTATGACAGGTTCCCCAGGGTGCAGCCTGGGACTGCCGGACTGCTGTACTCCCTGAACTCTCTCCAGCCTGGGCTGTCTCTCACAATGCCTTGCTAGTGACAAGCAGCAAGCCCCTCCAACTGCTGTTATCACTCAGCACAACCGCATGAGGAGCCCCAAAAGGACCGTATTTAAAAATATGATTTTTAACCAGTGTCCCTTCAATGAATTAAAATCCCAGTCCCTCATTGGGGATGATGGGAAGAGGCAGTGTAGTCCAGCGTTACCTGTGGTTCCAACAGTTGCTGAGCTGACCAGAGCAAGGATTAAGAACGAGATTCTCAGATATACTGCGGGCAGTTTCAGCCTGGTTAATGAGTCGTCCTTAACAGGGGAAAGGTTCCAAAGGAAGAAAGTAGCCAGGAAACCAGTTGTTTGAGAAGTAGTGATTCCTGATAGAATTATCTGACACTTGAACTAAGATCCTCCCCAATATTTTACTTTAAAAAGGGACTGAGCTGGGGAAAGGTGCTAGAGGGATAGAGGGAAGCAGGGCCGGCGCTTCCATTAGGCGACCTAGGCGGTCGCCTAGGGCGCTGCTATTTTGGGGGCGCCTGCGCCCCCGCCGCCCGTAAAAATTTGGGGGCGGGACCTTCCGCCGCCGCTGTTGGGGGCGGGATTTCGGGGGNGTAGAGGGATAGAGGGAAGGGATGGGTTAAATCAGTGCAGAGTTTAGATTATTCAAAATACAGCATCACACAGATGCTTTCCCCCAAAACTGTCTGTTCTGCCCTTTTGGTCACATGGATGTGAAAGAGAATAATATGACTAGTGGCATGTAGTTATAAAACTTTCACATCTTGCAAGCACCACCAGCCTACTGATTTGTTCCTTAATCTGACTTGTTGCCTTTTTAATGCATTAGTTCTAATTTCTGGTACTGGCTTCTAGGAGTTTTATTCAGTTGATCCTTATGCTAGAGTTTTCCCCCATTGCTTTTCCCTCTCTGATAATTTAAACCTTTACCTTCAGTACCACATAACTGTATCACTTGCTTTTACAGCGGCAAACCCCCGGAAGTTCTCAGTGCAAAAGAAAACTGTTTTCAAAATCAAAGAAGAATCAAAGAGATACACGGGTACCCAGATCAATATTTTCAGAAGGAAAAGAAAAGAACGAGGAAGGCAATCTGAATCATTCATTTATGGAAGGGATTGAAGAGATTGATGACTCAGGTTTTAAAAATTAGAGAGAAGGTAAACTTTCACTGCTGCAAATGAAAAAAGCAGTGAAACCAATGTCACTAACTCAGCATTCAAACCAGCCAAAAGAAGAACTTAAGAGACTTATCACTACAAAAGTTTTTTTTCTCTTGCTGACAATAGCTCATCTTAATTAATTAGCCTCTTAGAGTTGGTAGGGCAACTCCCACCTTTTCATGTTCTCTGTATGTATATATATCTCCTCACTATAATGTTCCATTTTATGCATCCGATGAAGTGGGCTGTAGCCCACGAAAGCTTATGCTCAAATAAATTTGTTAGTCTCTAAGGTGCCACAAGTACTCTTGTTCTTTTTGCGGATACAGACTAACACGGCTGCTACTCTAAAACCAGGTCACATGCCTTTCCTTCTCGCCATCTCCCCCAAGGTATAGCTGCAGCTAGAGCTGTGTGAATAATGGATTTCTCAGTTTACCGGCAATTCAAAAAAATTGAAAAAAAAATTATTTGGTTCAAACTGAAAACAATTTTTTTTCAAAATTATTAGCAAATCTAAGTTATGTTTCATTTTTGGTTCTAACGAAATGTTTTGGCTGAGCACTTCAACATTTAATTTTTTAAATCACGTTTAAAGTAAATTTTGAAACAAAAAGTTTTTTCAGTTGGAAACATCAGAATGTTTCAGCTTTTGGAAACCATTCTTTTTACTTTTTTTCCCCCAATGAAAACAATTCAGCAAATTTGACGCAAATTCACCAAAAGTTTTGGTGTCACTGAATCTTTTTTTTTTTTTTTTGCCAAAGATAAAGTTTCAGTTGAAAAGTTATACCCATCTCTAGCTGTGATGCTTGTCTCATGGAAATTCACATTTAAAAGTAATTATCTCCCCTTTTACACTCTTTAATCTTCAGCTTACTTGGTTCCTGCTACCTCCAGCAGATGGAAAAATTTAATGGGGTTGACGTCAGTTTAAAAAAAAAATCCTGTCTCTTACAGAGTTCAGGCACAACTGGAACAGCTCTCCCAGCCTATCCTCTCTCTTTCCCAAGGTAGAGCAGCTGTGGCCAGATTAAGAGAAAAGAAAAAGAGGTAGCCACTGCTGGATGAGTGGAGAGGAATGCAGAGAAAAGTTCATCTGGAGCAAATAGCGGGAGTTCTAAAATCAAAGAGGGCAATTTTGACCTGGAAATCTAGGTCGATTAGACTAACATTGGATAGAAAAGCAGAGATGTCATTTTAGTATTTAGCTTCCTCCCTTTAGAGCCCTCTTGGACAGATGAACGTCTGGTGTAGGGAGAATTTTGCCTAACAGTGGTGAAATGAAAACAGTGCTGGGTTTGGATGTGTGAAACTGATGTCTAGCTGTACTTGTAACATCTCAGACTGCCGCATGAATCACATTACATGCAACTTGCCATGTTTTATACAAATTAAAATACCACAAAATAACTTTTTAAATATCTTTTTATGTTTGAATAAATGAGCCAATAAGGGTAGTTGTATATAGAATGCAGTAGGTATTTATCTGGGACTGTTAAATTATAGTTGTGTGGATTTGCACAATAAAACGCAAGTTTTGTATTTTCTGACATCTTTGTATTATGCGTATTGTTTGTTGTTGCTTCTAATGCCACGAGCCCCAAGGCTGTTTCTTCGAGGCGTGGGGGGCTGTGCTGGATTTTATGATGCTGGGAGTCTTGAATTATCTGCCAGAGGGAATAGATAAAGCATGAATTAACTTTGCAGTGGGTTCTCCTCTGAGAGGTGCTGCAAATACAGTGATAGAGAAAGAACACTGAGAGGAGCCAGCAAAGCAGCAACCACTAGTGACCCCTATAATAAGCTTCTGTAAGACATGGGGACTTGAAACTAAAAGTCCTTGGAGATAAACCCAGAGGCTGCAGCAGGGCCAGTAGCCACCCTAAGGGACTGGAGCCAGGAGCAGGCCTTAAGTCACGAACCATCAGTAACGGGAAATCTGTTAACTGGCACTAACAGGATCTTGGGGCTTTTCCTAGAAAGAGAAAATGTAAGAGGAAGGGGAACCTTGTGTTCTCCTCCCCTCATCCTTCTCCATTCCCTGCAACTAACTTCCCTTCTTTCTGCAGTGTCCTGCTCTGACCACAATCGGTTTCTCCACATGCCCTGACTCCCTTGCATCATAGTTGCAGGGAGGAGTTTGGAGTAGGGCATTCGGGGTAGGCGATAAAGGGATACTTAGCCCAGCAGGGAGAGGAGGCCATGCTCCCAGTGTTCTCTATGGGGACAGGACAAAGGGGGGGAGGCACTGGAGAGTGGGGAAGGAACAAAGCTATGGCTGGGCTGGGCTTTGAAGCAAGGGAACACGGGAAAAGAAAGGGCTGGTGCTTGAAGCTAGCCAGCATGTCAGCAGAATGAGTCTGGACAGAGGAGGGAAGTCAGGACAGGAGAGGATGTAGAGAGAGCACCCTGGGCAGCAGCTGCAGGGGCTGTCTGGGGTGGAGGGGGGTTATGAATAAGGGGAGGGGGAGCTCAGGAGGCAGAGCCTGAAAGGGTGTCTGTTGTGGCAGTTGTGGGTAGCAGAAGGGAAAAACTTAGAGAGCAGCTGGGTATGGAGGAGGGGCTGAGCTTCCCTTCTGGGCATGGAGGGTTTTGAACAAGGGTAGAGGGGAGTAGGGTCAGTATGAGGTAGCAGGTTTCTGGGATGCAGATGGAAAGGGGAAGATGGAAAAGCTGGGGCTGAGAGGGTGCTTGTGGTGTGAGGAAGATTGCTAATTTGAGGGGGGCAGGGAGGTTGGAGCTCCAGGAACTTCGTGAACACTGAGCACATCTTCTGATCAAAGGAGGAGAAAGCTGACAGTTGCGTCTATGCATTGTTGCACTGGTGGGAGGGACTAAGTGCCATGCTGTGTGGACTGTCAATTTGCTCTGGTAAAAACCAACGACCAGTGCATTTAATTAATGATTTTGTACCTCATTCCTTTCCATCCTTAATGATGCCCAGTGTTCTGGTAAAGCCTAAAATTACAACCAATGCAAAGCAGAATTTAAGTGTGGGAAGAGCAGAGTAAGGGGACAGATAGAGTACATGAGTGGGTGAATACAGGGTATAGGCAGCATTTATTATCCACTATTCCAGTCAACTAGAACTGGTCAAAATTTTTCAGAGTAAATTTTCTTTCTTGCCAAAAAAAAAAAAAAAAAAAGGTATCTTGGGGTTAACTAATGCATTTTGTGAACTCGTGTCAAATTTACCAAATCTGGGATTGGAAAAGAAAAGTGAAAAAAATTGAAACATTTAATTTTGACATTTTTCTAAATGACACATTTGATTTGTCTTTCTCAAAATTTTACTTTAATTTTTGAAAAAGCTCTGAAACAAAATGTTTTGTTCAACCCAAAAGAACCCCCCACCCCTTTTTTTGGTCCATAAAATAAGTTTTTTTGTGGTTTTTTTTCATTTATAGGTCAACCCGAATTTTTTTTTTTTGAATTTTTGCTGGCCTCTGTCATTCTATTGATGACTATTGATCTGAGCTGGAATTGCATTACTTATATTCCTAAGGAGGTCAGGGGGGTTTTGTTTTTTGTTTTTTTGTTTTTAAGAAACAGTCCCCTGCAATGTTAGCAACCCAAATTTTGCAGCCTTTGGCTAGTGCATGAGAGCTGGAAAGTAAAACTGACTGGAAACAGAAGTGATACAGTCCAAACTATTTTTGTGATTTGAGGTGAGTGACATGCAAAAAGCAAACTACATAAATGGTGGAAAACACGAGATTTTCAAAATCCATTCCCTTGTAATAATCTAAGGGTACATCTACACACAGCCACAGCTGGTCTGGGTTAGCTGACTCGGGCTTGGGCTGCAGGGCTAAAAATTGCTGTGTAGACGTTTGGTTTCAGGCTGGAGCCCTAGCTCGGGTACGCTCCAGCCCTGCAGGGTCCCAGAGCTCTGGCTCTAGCCTGAGACCAAACATCGACACAGCAATTTTTCATCACGCAGCCCAAGCCCGAGTCAGCTGAGCCAGGTCAGACGCAGGTGTTTTTTTGGTATCCCCATGTAGACATACCCCTAGGTGCTAGCACCTTTAAAGAACCATATTTAAAAATATGATTTTTAACCAGTGTCCCTTCAATGAATTAAAATCCCAGTCCCTCACTGGGGATGATGGGAAGAGGCAGTGTAGTCCAGCATTACCTGTGGTTCCAATAGCTGCTGAGCTGACCAGAGCAAGGATTAAGAACGAGATTCTCAGCTATACTGCGGGCAGCTTCAGCCTGGTTAATGAGTCGTCCTTAACAGGGGAAAGGTTCCAAAGGAAGAGAGTCTCTTTTGGGCTGCAGATGCATGACTCTCCGGTCAGTCTGAGACTTCTAACCCAGCGGTTCTCATACTCGGGTCTGTTCTCACAGCATCTAGGCAGTTTTTACAAAAAAGATTAAGGGGGGTGGGAGGGTGGGGATTTGGGCGTCTGTTAAAGACGGAAGGAAACATGGATAAGTTAGCACAGCTTTCTCCAGTAGAGATCACTGATGCATAGAAGGGGAAGAACTAGGCGCTGGCATTGGGAAGGGAATGCCTTGGTGGGGAGGGAAATGCTGTGGGGGAGAACAGGACTGTGCAGCCTGTGCAAGGGAAAGGAGGAAAAGACGACTAACTGGCAAGGTAGTGCATTCACATGAACAGAACGGGGAGGGGGCCAGGCCAGGTGGAGGAGGAGATGCAAAGCACTTTTCAGAACGTAGACAGCTAAATGTACCTAAATACTCCCCTTCCTCCCACACCTTATTCCTTTACCAAATAAGAAGCTGTCACATGGAAGATGGGGGTGGGGAGTGTTATATGGGACAGAAGGTGAGTCCTGTGATCAGGAATGGGAAGTGAGGTGACCAGGAGTTTGTCCCTCTACGAAGGGCTCCAGGTCAAATTTTACCTTGAGTCTTGCTATAGCTGGTGTGTTTCTTAAAGCCCCAGCTCCCAAATCCATGTCATTGCTTGAAAATCTTTTTATTATTTTTATTATTTTTAAGGTTCTAGCCTTTGGTGTTGTGGAGAAAAGCTTTAAAATTTTAACTCGAATGCACCCGGACAGCTCAAACCCAAGAAAGCAAATTAAAAATCTGATTTTTAAGCCATTCTTGTGACTGACTTCTTAAATACTTGAGGTTGGCAATACTGTTAGGAAAAAGTTGTAGAATCAGGTAGTCTTGACCTGCTTTTGCAAACCCAACGTAGAGCTCAAAGGTGCTTAGGGAGCTCCCACGGCCTGAAGATCCCTTTCTAACTTTGCCTCTTAATTCACTGTTTGATGTCCAGGTTGGGATTTTCTGGGAAGAATTTTCATTTTGTGGCCTCTAGGCTTATTGCAATTTCTGAGCACCGCTTTGTGAGCCTCTTCCACAGCATTCAGCACTGTCATATGTGCTGCCATCTGGTGTCTCCATAGAGTCATTACAACTTGCTTACTTCTCACTGCACAGACTGAGGTGTCTGTAACAATCCCAAAGAGTGAATTAGGGTTTAGGAACAGGCAGTCTAGGTGCAAATTCCAGAAGGTTCTCCACTGGGCCTATTACTTTGGCAGTAGAGCGTGCCCTCATGCTGTGTTGATTCTTATTTTCTGTTGTGGTTATAGGACTAGTTGCTCATCTCTTGTCTCTCTGAATGCACCCAGCCCACGTCTTGGGCCTTTTGCCCTCACCTGTCTTGGGGTGTAATCTTGCAATTGTCCGTGTCTTATACCAAGGTCTAGGTCAGGGTAGTTTATATGAGGGTAAGTGCTTAACACCCAGCAGGTTCAACTGGGTTTGGGGGACCTGCTTTTCTTCCCTTGAGGAACCTGTGACCAGTGATGGTCACCAACAGCCCGCTTAAAACACAATTTAGTGCCTGGAACAAACTACTAGAAAAATCTATTTCAAAACAACAAATAGCCTACATGCATATGTAGTCTCATCTAATCTTATGCTTCATTACATAAGAACAGCCATCCTGGGTCAGACCAATGGTGCATCTAGCTTGGCTCTGACAGTGGCCAGTTCCAGATGCTTCGGAGGGAATGAACAGAAGAGGGCAATTTTGAGCAATCCATCCCCTGTCATCCAGTCCCAGACTCTGGTAGTTGGAGGCTTAGTGATACCTGGAGCACGGGGTTCTGTCCCTGACCATCTTGGCTAGTAGCCACTGATAGACCTGTTCTCCATGAACTTATTCAATCCTTTTAGAACCCAGTTACTCTTTTGGCTTTCACAACATCCCATGTCAATGAGTTCCACAGGTTGACTCTGTGTTGTCAGAAGAAGTACTTCCTTAAATTTGTTTTAAACCAGCTTGCAGTAGGAAGCAGAACTCAGATGGATTTCCTTTTAAGATACAGGAACAGAACAGACCCAACTTACAGTCGCCTAACAAGCCCAGATCCTAAAAATGGCCAGAAATTTAATTTAAAAAACAGAGGGAAAAAAAGAGAAAGTTGAGAATTATTTACATAGGCCCAAAGGCCAACTGTGCTAACAAAGTACTCGCATGACTCTTCTGCCCCTCTGCCCCCACAAACCCCAGAATCCTTCAGCTTTGGTGTGTCAAGCAGTTCAGCTGAAGGAGAGCTCTGTTGCATGTCAGAATCACCATGTGAACATAACAAATCTTACTGGCTGCATGACCTTCCTTTTATAACCTGTCTCCCTCTCCCTTATTCCCACTTGTCTCACTATGTCTAAAAACTTAGTTTGTAAACACTTTGGGACAGGGACTGGGTCTTTGTCTGTAAAGCACCTGCCACCCTTGTAGGACTGCATAAGTAAATAATGTAATCCGGCCGCAGGGTAGCAGCATGCCCAGTGCTCCTGCAGAGAAAAAGCATCTGAACCAATAATGAGGAGGAAGGAAAGAGCAGCGGGATTCACCAGTGACCCAGTGTTTCCTCTGAAAAGAAGGTAATAACAGATATGATTTACATTGATGGTTTAAGCATTGCCAGACCTGGTGCTTGACCTGTTGATGTCTCAAAACGGTGGTGCTTGGCCTGTTAATGTCTGATCCCAGCTGTGATACAGACATTGCATGCCTTCCTTCAGTTAGCTACTTGCCATTTAATTTTTAAATTTCCTTTTCTTATCTGACAACAAATTCACAACCAGCTTTAAAAATGAACAGCAAAGTAAAAAAATAAAAGAAATAAAAAAGGCTCCTTTCTGATGTGACAGCGTCACCTGCTTAAAGATTTTCCTCACCATTTTGCTCTTTTAAATTTCAAAATATCAAGTCCTCACTTTGTCTCTGCTGAAGAACTGGGCAAGACCTTAGGAGGACCTGAAGCATGATACTATGTGAGGCAGTCACTAGATTGGAATCTTTCTCCCACCTCCAAATTGAGAGTTTCTCCCTATTCCTCAGTTCTCTCCTCCCTGAGCCTTAAAAATCAGCCCTGGTTTGCCCCTCCCACATTGTGGGGAGGGAGAGCTGAAGTTTAGGTTACAACCCCACCTGTCATCACTGAACTGGTCTTTCAAAGAATTTACCCACAAAAAGCGAGGGTGGGAAATATGCTAGTTCTCACACTCCCAAAACAAAAAAATAAGCAGAATAAAATTTGAACCTTTCTTTGATACGTGATAAACAGCAAAACCCCAAAGCTCCTCTTGTCTCTATTGCTCTCCTTGCTAACCTTGTATATACCCAGAACCTGTTAAAATAATCTTAGGACTGACATAGTACTTTCCATCTGTGCAGCTTGAAGCATTTTACATAGATAGGTAAGCATTATCTCCCCCATTTTACAGCTGGGGAAACTGAGCCACAGAGCAGTGAAGTGACCTGGCTAAGGACACATGCTGATTCAGTGACAGAGCTGGCAAAAGCAACAATGTCTTTAGTCTCCTACTTCAGTGCGCTGTGCTGAGGACCGCGCAGTCTCCCGTAGCTTTATCCAGGAAAGGGGCTGTTGGAGCAGTTGTCATTTATGGTGAGACTATGAAGCAGCTGTGGCACAAGGAGAAGTGAGGGTTTTTCAGAATAATCTTAATGTGGAAGGGACGGGGGTTGGGGTGGGAAGGCAGCAGGACAGGCAGAGAAAAGGGCTGATTTGAATCAATGTAGACTTTAGATTATTCAAAATTCAGCATAAAATAGAACATATCCCCCCCTACTCCCACATGATGATTCCTGCCTTTGGGTTGTGTGTATCTGAAGGAGAATTGTATAAGTAGAGGCACTCAGTCATGTGGTCATAAAACCATTCACATTTCTGGGCAGATGAGGGTGGGGGAGGGAAGGGTTCTGACCTGTGGGAGGCAGAGAACGGGGAGGATCAGGATCAGGGGTGTCTGTTTTGGAGACTCTGGACAGTGGGAAGGGAAAGCTTAGAGAGCAGAGGGGAGATTTCAGAGCAGGGGCCGAAAGGGGGAGCTTTGGGTGCGCACGTTTTTATCATTGGAAGAGGGAAGTAGGAACTATTTGGGGAAGTTTCTGAGGTGTGTAAGGGGAAGCAGCTGAAGAGGGGAAGTCTGTGCTATGGGGAGGGTTCTAAGGGCTGAGGTAATGGGGAAGCCAGAGAAAGTGGTTCCAGGAACATCATGAGTTGTGAAGAGCTGGATTTCCAACCCGGCCTACCTCCTCAGGCATTTCTGTGAAGCAAATATGACTGTAGTGCTCAGAGGGATGTTGGGCAGTAGTGAAGGGGATCACACGGGGATGTGAAGGGTTCTATCCATAAGATATTTGCATTAAGAGTGGGATCCACAGACTCCCCCTGTGCAGTATCACTTCGAGCACTAGCTAAGTAATCGATTACATCAGCCTGTGCAATCTGAGGAGGAAATCACACTGAGGATGTGTAGGGAAGGGCTGATTGGTTTAGGGTGTGTCTGCAGAAGGGGTTTCTGTAGGTGATTTAGGAAAGTGGAGAGAGGGGAAGGGGAGTGAGCGCCCTATTCTGTGGACAGTCTATTTGCTCTAGTGAAAGCCCAGGGCTGGGGCGGTTGGTTAATGATTGACATTTCCATTCCACTGGCTTGCTGGTGCCACACAGGCACTCTGGTGTCAGCTACAGTTACAGCAGCTGCAAATAGGAGATGAGGAGTGGGAAGAGAGAGAGCGCATGCAATTGGATGCAGACAGGTAATCTCACAGTGGAATGTGAGCCATTTTGAGCTGTGGCCAATCAGACGAGATGCAAGAAAAAGGCGCCACATTCAAGTCATCTCGTTGAAAGAGAAGCTCTTTTTGCAGCGCCAGAGGGAAATAAACCTTCTCCAAGATGTGTTTGCCGAGGGTTTGGTGGGCTCAACTCTGGCTCATTCTGCTCTGGATACTCTGCCTGCTTAGAGCGCCATTCACAGGTGAGTGGAGTTTCCCTTTATCCTCCTGTTTTGTATATCAGTTGCATGGCAGGAATCGTTGGACAATTCAGTCCTAAATAGGGCTGAGAACATGCAACATAAAGAAGAGGAAGTGGGAGGGAGAGAATGGACAGATGGACTGTCCTGTCAAACAATTCTAAATTGTTACTAATAATACTAGCAAGGGTTAGTAATAGCATATTTTGGCAGGGGCAGTGAGAGGAAAATTTTCCTTTTTACCGTATCCAATAATTCTATATATTCCCACTTATAATAAATATAAACAAATTCATTTTAAATTTCCCAGCAATTAGAGAAAAATGTCCTGTTCACTTTAACTAATAGGATAGAATCAGAAAATTCTGGGAGGGAAAAAGCATGTCCTCTGCACTAACAATGCAACAGTCAATATCAAATTCCCTCCCAAACTAGGGTCTGCCAGATCCCCACATCCTTACTCATATGAGTTCTGCCTGAGAAAACCCTGAGAAATTAGCGGTGCAGGTGATTAAAGACACTATCAGTTCACCTTGGCCCCACATTTTTAACAAAACTCAAGACTAATGCACATTATTTATGTGATATATATATTTTGCAGAAAAATGAGGCAGTTCAGACACAGTCAGTAAAAATAATTACAGGAATAGCTGGAGAAAATTTCAATATTTAGAGAGAATGAAAAGATTGGGGCAGACAATTAAGAGTGGCCACGATAATGGTTTGGAGAATAATGAATGCTACAGAAATCAAGTACTCCTCCTTGTCCTCTCATCATACAAAAAGGGGACATTAAATAGAAAGGACAAGCACCAGATTGAAAGCTGATGAAAGGATACACTTTTCCACAGAATGCACAATAAGCTTGTAGAACTCATTGCTATAGCATACTGAGGTCATGAGCTTTGCAGAATCCACCAGAATTGGACAGTTAGCTGGATAATGAGAACATCCACAGTTATTTGTTTAGGATATGTGTGAAATAGATATAAATTTTCCCACTTTAGTACCAAGAAATGCCACTATAGAGAGTATCGGGGGTAGTCGTGTTAGTCTGTATCCACAAAAACAACAAGGAGTCGGGTGGCACCTTAAAGATTTATTTGGGCATGAGGTTTTTTACCCACAAAAGCTTATGCCCAAATAAATCTGTTAATCTTTAAGGTGCCACCGGACTCATTGTTGTCACTATAGAGAGGTTATTCTATAAATTCCCACCAGGGGTTCCTGCCCCTGCTACTCATCGCAGTCAGAGACGGGATACTGGCCTAGATGGGCCATCGATCTGTTCTGGTATGGCAATGCCTGTGTTCCCAATGGAATTTAGGTGTTACCAAAATGGATAGTCCCCTGCTGTGTTTGCAACCGTACATAGTAATGCAAACATTGCAGCCTTTGGTTTGTGCTTGAAAGCCAGAAAGTTAAACTGATTAGAACAGAAATGGAACAGACCACTCTATTCTCATGTCCAAGGTGAATGAAAGTTAAAAAGCAAATGGGAGAAAGTGCATTTGATTTTTTTAAACTGTGTTCCATGTTGTTAATCTGAAGTGGTGTTAGAAATTTGGTCTTAAAAATAATTTTATTAACCAAGTATTCCTTCAGTGACTCAAGATCCTATTGCAGTCCCTCGTTGTTAGGATTACAACAGCTACTAAACACTTGATCTGAATGAGGACTAGGAGCAGTGAAATTCACAGAGAGAGCAGAGTGCCTTAGCATTCACAGCAAAAATCAAAGTCCGCTCTCCTGCCTGGTTAATGAGGGAGTGGGGGAGGTGCCAGAGGAAGAATCTGAGATCACCTGACAGACGGTACCTGCAGTAAAAGAGGGAAATGAAAGAATAAATCCAGAGATACCTCCCCTGGTCCTAAAATGCTTGTGAGCTGGGAGCTCGCTTCTCTGCACTATCCTTTCTTCATCTTTCCAGGCTCCAGTGATAAGTGACAGGAAATACCCTTTTCTCCCATGCTCTACCTCAGTTTTGGTGGCAAATTAAATGTAAGTCAGGTCTAAGTGCTCTTTTGGGAAACTAAGCTCACCCTAGTTGCTCCTTGGGTCTGTGACCCCTTTGGGGTTTTGTTTTAGATCGTATTACCATATATACTCGTTCATAAGCTGAATTTTTTTAATAAAAAAGTGAAGCACCAGAGAAGGGGGTCGGCTTATGAACGGGTATAGAGAGGGAGAGGTGGGACACAGCCCCTCCCCCCAACAGAGGGAGCAAGGAGAGGCAGCACAGCCAGCAGAGCCAGAAGGGAAGAGGCGGGGCCAGAGTCTCTCCACTTCTGGCCACGCTGCTCTCCCCCCAGCCTCCAAAGCAGCTGCATCTCTGGGGCTGGCAGGCTGCAGCCATGCTGCTCAGCCCCGCCCCCCAGAGCAGGCTGTGGCCGTGTCGCCGGAGCATGCTGCGGCCGTGCCGCCTGGCCCGGCCCACTGGAACATGCTGCGGCCGCGCCGCCCAGTCTGGCCCGCCAGTCTGGCCAACCTGCCAGAGCAGCTCCAGCCAGGCCAGAGACATCCTCCTCTGGCCCTCCGCAGATAAGGTGAGAAGGGATGGAATGTGGAGAGTGTGGGGGTCCCGGGCTAGGGGTGGGGTCATGTGGGGGGTGGTCACAGGGTCCCCCCCCCAAAAAAATTTCCCCATAAGTTGCTGTCCCGGCCCGGCAGGGTAAGCAGCTGGTGCCAGGACACTTTGTTTACTTAGGTTTACCTCCGTCCCTGTGGGCGCTCGAGGTAAACAAACCATCTTGGCCCACCAGCAGGAGCGCCGCCAGCTTTTTTGCCGCCCTAGGCAGAGGAAGGTCCTGCCCCCGAAATGCCGCCCCCGACAGAGGCTGCGGAAGGTCCGGCCTCCGTGGTCGCCGCCCCACAAATGTTAGCGCCCTAGGCAACTGCCTAGGTCGCCTAATGGGTTGTGCCGGCCCTGCCCACCAGCGGCTTATCCTGATGGCCCGGGAGCCAAAATTTGCTGACCCCTGAATTATAGGGTCGGCTTATGAATGGGTTATAAAATTTTCCATTTTTACTTATCCATCTTTGGGGGGTCGGCTTATAAACAAACCGGCTTATGATCGAGTATATACGGTAATTAACGAAAAGAGAGCAGGGAAGAAAGGTGGACAGTTCAGAAACATGTCACAAGTCTCTTCTGATGATGTCAGTGGAGGAAGTATTGCTAGCATGCAGGTTGGATCAGTCTCATTGATACCATGCATTTGATGAAGTGGGTTCTAGCCCAAGAAAGCTTATGCCCAAATAAATGTGTTAGTCTCTAAGGTGCCACAAGGACTCCTCGTTGTTTTTATCGTTACTCTGGATGATTCAGCATGTAGTATTTCTCTGGCCATTCAGTTCCTCTCTCTGTGCTTCTCTAACTGCTCTCTCTCCCCTCTCACCTTTTTTCAGTAGTTGGGTACAACTGAGGAAAGCCCCTAGAGCAGCCACACACCAGGAAGGGTTTAGGTCTCTTTAGGTGGCAGAAGTGTCACTCTCCTGTCTGAACACAGTAACCCAGCATCTCTCATACTCTGCTCTGCAGAGCCTTGGTCTGGCACATGGTTCTGTGTTGTCCGTCTTGTTTCCAGCTGCTTCTAGAAGCATCATCTTTATTTAAACAATAATTAAAAAGTGGGGGAGGGGCTCCACGCCTCTAAAACCTGGAGGAAACAAATGAGTCAGCATAGGTTTCTCCGCTGGGAGGGGAAGAGGCAGGAGCTGCTAGTGGGAGAGCGATGTCCCCAGGGAGAAAGGGACTGGAGGGGATAAAGAGAGGACTAGGTGGCAGACAAGTGGAAGGGAAGAGGGGAATCAGACCAATGGGGGAGGGGGGGTGAAGAAAAAAGAGACTGGGTGATAAACTTCTCCTTAGACAGTCAAAAACTCTCCCTAATCCTCCCCGCTGTTCCTTCACCAGGTGAGGAGTTGATGTAGGTCAATGGTGAAATGACAAATTTGATGGAGGCTAATTCACAGCAAGTGTGAAAAATTGGGACAGTGGGTGGGGGGTAATAGGTGCCTAGATAAGACAAAGCCCCAAATATCGGGACTGTCCCTGTAAAATCGGCACATCTGGTCACTCTACATGCTAAGGAATGGAAGGGGAGGTGTCCGTGAGTCGATCTCTATAAGATCAGGCCCACAGTAGGAAAAGGTTTAAAGACCCCTTAAATCGGCACTACTACTATGAATCTGAAACAGAGCTCAACAAGTGCATGAGGCTGCTCTCGCTGGGCAAACATCACTGTCTAAGCTTGTGTTTTATTTTATCAATTCACCTCCAGGGGTGGATTTCAGTGAAGAATTTTCATTTTGTATCCTCTGGGCTTATAGCCGGCTAAATAAGGGCTCCTTTGTGAACTTCCTCTGAGTTCTGTGATTCCTGCTGCCATCTTGCGGCTGTGTGGAGTCATTGCAACTTGCTGGTTTGTCACTGATTCCCCAGACAGGAAAGAGGCAGAGGAGAGGAACATTTCTGCAGGCTGGTCACAGGACCTATTTCTCCATGTATTACTTGGGGAAAACAAGACTCATATATAGCATTTCCTGTTCTAGCCTGCCTATAACCAGCTGTTAACCTAGCCTGAAAAACCTCATGCTGTGTTAATTATTACTTTCCCATGACCACACAGACAGGGACAGTGTGTAACACTTGTAGTGTATCTGTTGCACAGAAGACCTAGGCAGCTGGTAGTGTCTGAGCTGCATACCGCATCCACACGGTGGTCCAGGCCGGGGACTATGTAAAATACACACATGCACAATGTGGTGTGCCAGGGCTGTCACAGAGCTTTCCTCTGTGGACGTTGCAGTCTCTCTTTTAATGTGATCCTTGATGTGGCTCTGTTTCCAGGTGCCAATGAAGCAGTGAGATGTGAGAGAGTTCCTGCAGCAGTCTTAGGTGAAGATGTGACCCTGAAATGTAACTTCACACTCTCTTTGGATGTTTTACAAGTTACCTGGCAGAAGTTGGAAGGCTCTTCATTCAAAAACATAGCAACCTACAGCAAGGCACATGGAACTAAATCCATAGGGCCTTTCAATAAGAGAGTTTGTTTCAATGATACAAGTCTGAAAGCATCATCCATCACTTTTCGTGGCGTGATATTGGAGGATGAAACATGTTATAAGTGTATCTTCAACGCATTTCCACATGGCTCCTTCAGTAGAGAAACGTGCCTCATTGTACAATGTGAGTTTTAAACCCTTTTTCTCTAATGGTGCAGCGCCCTCTAGTGGATTGGACCCAGAATGTCCATGTAATTTTCTATTGGAACAACTTCTGTTGGTGAGAGAGACAAGCTTTGGAGCTACACAGGGCTCTTCTTCAGGTGTGGGAGGGAGTGTCACAGCTAAATAAAAGGTTGAACAGATTGTTTAGCATAAGTAGTTAGCACCTATTCTAAGTCTAAGGGACCATTCAAGGTGCAGTAACCCATTAACACCTCTGTAGTCATAGTGGCTTACAGATTGTTATATTAATTAATTCCATACTTAAGTGACGGGATGCTTGTCAAATAATTGCAACTGAGTTTCAGACAAGACATGGAAAATCATGGAAAGGTAATACTGGACCCATATTATTTGCAGTAATTTGGAAAAGCTAACAGCGGGAGCCGCGCTGTGCCCGGAGCAAAATTATGGTGGGAGCCTAATATTGCGGGATCTGCAATTTCCACAATATCAGCAATTAAGTGGGGCCTTAGAAATAAGCCATAAATGCTTTATTAAGACCACAGTTTTCAGTATCTAGCAAAATTATGCTAAACTATCTGTTCAACCTTGTTGTCATGGGTTCCCAAGGGTGCAGCCTTGGACTGTGAAACCGCTGTACTCCCTTAACTCTCTCCAGCCTGGGCTGTCTCTCACAATGCCTTGGTAGTGACAAGCAGAAAGCCCCTCCAGGCACTGTTATCACTCAGCACAATCACATGAGGAGCCCCAAAGCCAGCTAGATTGCATGAATGCTCCCAGAGCCACTCATGAATCACACACAGAAAGGCACCAGCCAAATCCCCCCAGCTCCCAGCATTGTACCTCAGGAATATACCATCTTGCACTGCTCAAGATGGGCAGTGCAAATGTATTAATTGGTTCAACATTTCATCAATAGAAAATGGCTATACACCAGCCTTTGCAAACCTGAGCAGATTACCAAACAGTTTATACAAACTCACTGGTAAAGATAAACAGTAAAACAAATTTATTGACTACAAAAGATAGATTTTAAGTGATTATAAATGATAGGCAAAAAATCAGAATTAGTTACCAATATAAATTAAAATATTAGCATGCAGTCTAAACTCTCAACTGTGATCCATGAGCTCCATTCAAGTGGTCCACGGATAGTTCCATTTAAGGTGCGCGCCTGGTCGGCCACACACGAAAAAATGAAGGGCCAACCACCTAATTAGTGGAGCTGCGCAGGTAGGGGAGAGAGGGAGAGACACCCCCCCTCCATTCCAGCTCGGGGGCTGCCGTAGCAGGGGACAGAGGGCACATCCATCGCATTTGAAAGGAAACACTGATATTAAAATGTGTTGTTTGCTTTCATTTGTAGAACGAAAAAACGTTTATTATTATTAAGGGGGGTTTTTTATATAGCACTTTTATTCAAAGTGCTTTACAATGGCTATCTAACGGTACAAACAACAATTGGAAAGATCATCAACAATTTCCAAGTGGTCCACGAAAAAAAAAGTTTGAGAACCACTGATCTAGCTTAAGCAGTTTTTCTCACCCCCACAGGATATTGCAGTTCATAGTACACAGATTTCATTCTTGAAACCTGGGCCAGTCTCCTCTGTTGGAGTCTTAACTAAGTCTTCTCAGTGTCCTTGTTGCTTGCAGCATAGGTGAGGGCAGGAGAAAGGTCAAGCATGTTCCCCTGTGTTCTGTTTTATACCCTCAGTCCCATGTGCTTGTAGAACACAAGTCCAGGCATGTCTGGTGGGCATTGCTGAGTCCCCAGGCAAGGTTGAGCAATTCCCTTGGTGTGGCCTCATGCAGGTGAGTCATTGAATTGTAGCTCCCTTGCTGGACAATGGCTGTTGATGGGTTGTTTCACACCCCGCCCAAGCATTGGTTACGTTCCTTGCCCTTGCCTCCGGGGAGCTAATATCTGGTTGATTTCCCAATTTACAGCATGTTTTAGTGACAACCATACAACACAATTCTCATAACTTCATATGCATTAATGATATACATATATGGATAGAAAAATCACTTTCAGCAGATCATAGAATATCAGGGTTGGAAGGGACCTCAGGAGGTCATCTAGTCCAACCCCCTGCTCAAAGCAGGACCTAATCCCAACTAAATCATCCCAGCCAGGGCTTTGTCAAGCCTGACCTTAAAAACCTCTAAGGAAGGAGATTCCACCACCTCCCTAGGTAACCCATTCCAGTGCTTCACCACCCTCCTAGTGAAAAAGTTTTTCCTAATATCCAATCTAAACCTCCCCCACTGCAACTTGAGACCATTACTCCTTGTTCTGTCATCTGGTACCACTGAGAACAGTCTAGATCCATCCTCTTTGGAACCCCCTTTCAGGTAGTTGAAAGCAGCTATCAAATCCCCCCTCATTCTTCTCTTCTGCAGACTAAACAATCCCAGTTCCCTCAGCCTCTCCTCATAACTCATGTGCTCCAGCCCCCTAATCATTTTTGTTGCCCTCCGCTGGACTCTTTCCAATTTTTCCACATCCTTCTTGTACTGTGGGGCCCAAAACTGGACACAGTACTCCAGATGAGGCCTCACCAATGTCGAATAGAGGGGAACGATCACGTCCCTCGATCTGCTGGCAATGCCCCTACTTATACAGCCCAAAATGCCGTTAGCCTTCTTGGCAACAAGGGCACACTGTCGACTCATATCCAGCTTCTCGTCCACTGTAACCCCTAGGTCCTTTTCTGCAGAACTGCTGCCTAGCCACTCGGTCCCTAGTCTGTGACAGATCATAATGTTTCTCCTGATACCTCACACGGCCTGTTTTATATGCAAGATCACAATTATATACAGATGAGGAATATGGGGATTACAAGACGCTCGCCCAAGGTATAGTATGTCACACTTGTATTTAGCTGTGACACTCTGAGTACCTTTCCCAGACCTGAACAAGAGCTCTGTGTGAGCTCAAAAGTTTGTGTCTCTCACCAACAGAAGTTGGTCCAATAAAAGATACTGCCTTACCCACCTTGTCTCTCTATTATCCTGGGACTGACATGACTACAACAGTGCATAGTATAAATTTCATCATTTTGAATTCATTAACATAAAAATATATGTTGAGTATACAAACTCTTTCACAAGAACTATTTCTAAACATGGAAATGGTCTTTTTTGTACCTCTGACTAAACCTCTACCAACTAGTTAGGGGGGGATTGTACGTGTTCTGTGTTAAAAAAATGTTTTGAAGGTTAAAAGTCAAGCACTGAAAAGTTAGAAAATTCCATGTTTATGATCATCAAACAACCTTAATTCTCTTTTTCTTCCCTACGCACTGCACTGAAGGAGGCCGGAGTAGTCTAGAAAAAATATGTGATCATGTAATTAAAAGCTGTTTTGTGTATAATGCCCAAGCGGGTACTAATACAGTTAAATAACTTTCTTCCAATGTAGTCTTTTAGTGTAATTTCCTATGTTTAGTAAAGGACAAGGTTAAAACAAATTATCTTGGGTTTACCTGTAACAAGCACCTATCACGTATCATCAATAAGATTGGATCCCTGAGCCTTTGCTGTTGCACCAGATTGCTACCACCACAGCACTAATTTCATTAGCTGGCAGCAGGAGAAGGCTGCTCTTCCAGAGAGGGAATGGACCATTGGTACTATGTGCTAGGTCCAGAGGGTGGAAACCGGCCCTGCCCAGGTTTCTTTCTTCCTTCTCCCCAGGAGACAGGCACTCCTCTTCCATGCTGGGGCAGCAAGTCTGGGAGAGATGAGATTCTGGGCATGTTTGAGGGGCTCTGTCCAGTCCAGATGTTCCAAGACACTTCTTGCTATAGCTGTTCTCACAGCCATTCCTAGTTTGGTGCGTCTGCTGCTGCTTTGGCAGTGGTATGAGCCTGGTGTTCAGTGTTCATGTATTTGATTATTAATTTGGGAAACAAGAGAAAGGGAATGGTGATATTTAACCATTGAGAACTCAGCTAAGCCTGAATGGAATTTCATGGGACAAAGAAAAGGCACTTCTCCAGCCTGAGGGATTTCCCCCTGCTGAATTTCAAAGGGTTTCTGCAAACCAGGAAGGTTTTAGAGCATCTAAAAACACTTCATTCTTTTATAAGGAAAAAATTACACAACCTAAATATAGGGATTGCTAGCAGTGGACCTGATAATACAAAAGGCTGTGAATGTATAAATACACAGACACAGGATCAGCAGAGACATGAGATGAAAGAGTGTAAGATGTTCTAACATACAGAAATATTCAGCTATTAGATCAGTAGAAGAAGCCAGTCAAGTTTGAATCAGTTTGTCCCCTAACATCCCCTTCCTCCTTGTGTAACACACAAGGTTCTCAAAGACGATGTTGGTTTCAGTCATTGTAGAGCCAAAGTTTAGCTATGTTCATGGTTATATAGCAGAACAAGCCCCTCCCCCCAGCCTTGTGATCAAATCCACAGGAGGTCTTGGGTGAAGGAAAGCTTTACAAGGTTTCTCTTGTGATGTTTCCTCAGCAGTTTTCAGCTGAGGAGGTGCTGGTGCCACATACTCCTATAGAAGAAGTTAGTTCTTCCTCAGGTATTGCTGATGCCCTAAAATCCATGTGGATACTGAGGGTTCCGCTGGGTCCATGGGCTATCAGTGTAGTGGCCCTGTGGATGTACCAGGCATACCACTGATCTGCTTTATAGAGCTGAATTGACAGGGCTTTTCCTTCTGGCCATGGTTCTTGTATCCAACTCCCAAAGGGGGGTCTGATAGCATGGAGAATTTCCACTCAGAAGTTAATACAGCAATTTTTGAGTGGATTTTCTCTTGGATTGATGCAAGAGAATGTGTCTCCGGGCCTACTCCCGACTTGCTCCTTCCCCATATGTGGATCCTCAATTCAATGAAGGGATCTCCTTTGATTTAGGGACAGAGAGATGGTGCCTCAAAGGTGTTTATCAGCACATTTTTTTCCATCACAAGAACAGGACACACGAATGTGCAGGGAGTTTCCTGTGGAGCTGTGAAGAAGGTACCATCTGGCCCAATTTTCTTTAATTTCCAACCCTACGCCTCCTGCGTAAAAACCCCTAGCAAACAGTTAAATATAATAATAAACCATTAAAATCTATTTCTAGAAAGGAACATATTGAACATATCAGGAATATCCAGGTTTTCTCCATTAAAAATTTTGAATTTTTAATGGATTTTAGTTTTTTGGTCACGGTGTAAAGAATATTGTCATTTCCGTTGCACTCTATTCTTTCTCCTAGCGATTTCTGCAGTAAGAACTGAACTCCATTCAAACGTCAGCACCCCGGGGGTCCTGACTGCAGTCTGCTCAGCTACAGCAAAACCTGCCCCAGAAATCACATGGAAGCCTGAGGGCGTCCTGATTGGCCAGCCTGAGATACATGGAGTTAAGAATGCAAATGGCACCGTCACTATGACAAGCACGTGTAACGTCTCTGTGAGGCACCTGCGATCAAAGAACCTCCAGGCTTTGACTTGTGTAATAAACCACCCTGTGGGAAGGAAAGAGGAGATAATTGACCCACTAGAAGAATATGAAGGTAGGTTAGATCTTGATGTTGGTATATTATTATCTGGGGAGTGGAGAGCAGAGAAAAGCTGTACCAAACAAAAGAATAGTTGTCCAAAGAAGGCTGATTCTCTTCCAGTGAATTTAAAAGAAAATCTTAATATATAATCACAGTGAATACAGTTGTGGTTAAATCTTGCCTGGCCATAGATTTGCCCTGTGGACCCTGTTTTCTTCAATGGCTTCTATCTGAGGACTTCTCTTCATTGCAAAAGTGGGCTCAAGTTAGTGCACTTGAGTTACTACACTGCAGCTCCACATAGTGCTTTGATAAGCAGAGTGATTGATTAGCTGATAATGAGATGTTGTAACTTCAGCACCACTCCTATTTCAACCTGCTCCCCTGATGGGCCAGCTAGTGCAAACGTAAAACACGACTTAACTTGAGCTCGAGACTTGTGTGCGGATGGGAGTTGTAACACTCGAGTTACAACTCGCAACCCTGTTGGTATGTCTACACAGCAACTGGCAGGGTACTTCCCAGCCTGGGTGGACAGAGACATGCTAGCTCAGATGGAGACAGTGTGCTAAAACTAGCACTGTGGCTGTGGCAGCTTGGATGGTGGCAGGGAGTAACTAACCCCACTGGAGCACCTATGGGTGGTAGCCTAAGCAGCCACATGTGCTACCACATCTTCACTGCTATTGTTACCCATGCTAAAATCAAGCCTTCCTTTGCAATGTAGACATAGATATTCAGAAGACCAAGCTTTTCCTGGTATTTCAATCCTAGAGCTGTTTCTGGAGCTTTAGAATAAAGGATGTCCTGTACTGAGGATTTTTTTGGATTTCTTATCACAAATTACCTTATTTCTTATAGAAAAGATCACCAAAGCGGCCATTTTTTAGAAATGAACTTTTTTACAAAAAGTATTGTAAACATCAAAATCTTTCATTTTTGGTCAGTTTCAACGTAATTGATTTTTTTGAATATTCATTTTCATTATTTTTCATTTGACAACTTTTCTAAACAAAAAATTAATAATGATTTTGACAATAAAATTAAAAGTATATATTGAAAACCCACCTTGTTGAATCTTTGAGGTAAAAGGGTGCATTCTAAACTCTGAAATGAGACACCTTTGGAGTTTTGAAACTTGCAACCTGTTTTTTTCCGTTTTTCAAGTAGGTCTAAGAGGCAATAGCAGTATAAATGAGTGTTCATGGGACTCTCTTGACTAATAGTAATTTTTATAATGAATCGCTACTTAGCACTTTCAAAGCATTTCACAGCTACTAACTAATCCTCAAAACACATCTGTGAAATATGTATTACTAGAATTAGCTGAATAATGCAAAAACATTATTCATATCTTTTTTAAAAATGAACAAAGATCTGTATTTGTATGGCACAAGGTTACTCACTATTCTTTATTGGCTATTCATCAGTCCTTATTCTCCTGTTCACAAAATCTTCCATCCAATCAGAGAGCAGAAACAGAACTGTGTAGCCCAGATGACCAATCACATTTCAGAAGAGCTGATAATGGAAGTGAACGACTCACATATACCCCATCTGTTCCAATAAACTCTGGTACACTGTTCTGTGAATAAGGAAGACATGACCAGAGATCAGCAATGGTTTGTGAACAATTCAGAAACAGAAGAAAAGTTTTATGATCAGATTATTTATTCATCATGAATAACTGACCTGCTCTAACGAATATCCCCATTTTATAGTTAGAAAAACTGATACCCAGAGAGGTTAACCAACATGTCCAGTTTCTACAATTAGTTTAGAACTGAGTTTAAAACTCAATGATTCCTGGTTCCCAGTATCTGGACAGAAAACATAAAAAACGCTTTGACATCCATTTGGATTCTGTGTGAAATTCGGTGTTTGCTAATTTGCATTTCAGCATCTGATGAGGAGAGCGGAATATATATCTGGCCAGTGCTTTGCATAATTTCTTTTACTCTGAATGCCATAGGAGTCACCATCATCATCTTGACGTGCAAGAAAAGCAAAGGGAATAAGTAAGTTGAATTATCATTTTCTAGTAAATTATCTTACATAACTCTATTAAACTCCTCTTTCCTGCTCCATAGCTTAACACCATGTTACAACATAAAGTTTCCACATAACATTTACACTTCTAAACTTCAGTGCACACATAGAAACACATCCTTTCCTTTCTGATCTTCTTTCAGAGATGATGTTCTCAATCTATAATGTAGCCTAAAATGAAGCACGTGTCACCTGAATTTCTTCAGATCTTGAAAACAAACCTTGGTGTCTGTCCCAGATTTTTAAAAGTATTTACATGTTATTACACTCAGTATTGCAAGGCCTAACTGATTTAGGAGCTTGTCTCATTTTCAAAAGTTCTTTAGGCACTTAGGAGCCAATATCCCATGAACAGTCAATGGGTTTAGGCTTCTAGGTGCCTTTTAAACACAACAGACCTATACCCACACCCCATGAGCGATGTGATTATACCGACCTAACTCCCCCATGTCAACAGGGCTATGTCAGTTTTTGGGGCCGGCAGGAAATCTGTAGTCTGTATCCAAATTGTTGACAAGTTTTGAGACCTGCATATACAATATCCCTTTCCCTAGATTCCTGTAAAGGCTTTCTATTGATCTTTGGGATATGCTGCGAGGCTCATCTATTTTCTAGGATTTTTACGTAGGTGGGAAAATTATTATATTTCTGGATGAAAACTCAGAACTAGGATTGTGCAGAATAACTCCATGGAATGCCTTCATGACTCCATGTGCAGCAGGCTGACTACTGAATAAATCTTACACGTGGCAAGCTGGGACTATAAATCTTGTCCTTCAGCTTCAAAAACACCTCTAGCTAGTGATGTGCTGCCCTAATGTTAACAAGTGTCTGCTTCCAAAATGTTCTGTCTCAGTCAGTGATGCATTCAATATTCCCTGGGTAAAATACTCTCCACTTCTGTCCCACTGTATCAGTTCCCCAACTCTTTCCCTTGCTGGTCGGGGTGGGGAGAATAAGGTTCTTCTAGTTCCAGGCTGAGCATGAGCAGGTGAGCACCAGCAGGGAGAATGGTGGGCTGCAGTGGCTTCAGAATTGCTATTGAAGGTTCCCCTCTGACTACGCAGATTCACCACACAATAATGGAGGCTCCCTGAAGCACTGCTTCTTCCTGAGTGAGCAACATTCAGCTCTGTACCAGCCTCAGAGGTTGCTGAATATTTTTCACAAGCGGAGCCGGCCTTAGTCCTTTTGGACAGAATGCAGTTTTTGTTTTCACCACTTCCAGAAACATACTGCTCTCCAGTCTCTCACTGCAGAAGAGGAGTCCATTTCATCCTCAAGGCTTCCTTCATTTCATCCTCATCTTTGGCTCACACTGATTTCTGTATCATATCTAGCTTTACATGAAAAGAAACTTACTTCTTAAAAAATGACACTGAGATTCCCCCTCACAGGGCCCTCTGTTCCAGAGGGATTTATGCAAGCCCATTCCAGTTCATCATGGCACTTGAAATGAAAGGAGAACTCTCCCATGTAGCAGAACACCAGGATGTCAACATAAACATTAGTCACCTCAGGACCTTTCTTTTGCGATCTGTCTCCCCTCCCACGGTCTTAGCCCATTATAGTCATTGTCACTTGTCTCCTCTTATCTAAATAGGCGTTAAATTCTTTTGGTGCAGGGACCATATTTCTGTAAAATGTCTAGCACGCTGTTGGGCATTGTATAAATATTGAATATTTACATCACAGACCAACGAGTAGCAGCACGCCCTGCACTCCTGCGGAGAAAAAGAATTTGAACCAATATGGAGGAGACAGACACCAGCACCAGCCAACACCTAGGAGCCAGCAGAGTGTTTTCTATCAAAATGAGGTAACAGAAAATCATATACAGGCAATTCACATTCATGTCTTATATCAGGCAAACAACCTAGCAATGCCTAATGCTAGGGAGTTGAGGTCTGCCACACAGTGCTTAACTTGTGCCATGGCTTGCCAGGGCTGAGCACCGGCACCTCTAGGCTCGGCAGTTCATAGCCCCGGTACCTCTGGGGTTGCCACATCAGTTATGAAAGTAAAAAAATTGTTTGAGCCCTGGCACCTCTTTCATTACAGATTAAGCACTGCTGACACAGCAACAATACAGACATTGGATGTCCTCCTTAAAAGAGACACTTAAATATTACATTGACTTTCTTTTGTAGGCTAATTGACTTCCTTATCTGTCCAGATAGACACTAAAGACTTTGAAAGTGAAAAGAAAAACAAAAATAAGGTACTGCTCCTTTATGAAATATACAGATAGCCTCAGAGTGTTTACAAACATGTTCCACGTGTTCTTCACTTTGGAGAATGTCAAGCCCTCGCTTCCCATCTTTTGTGCAGGACTCTGGCAAGAGATTTGGAGGATCTGAATATTGGTGCTCCAAGAAGCTCTAACCTGATGTTCAGCTCTCCCTCCTATTCCTCTGTGCTTCCTTAAGCATCAGCCTTCTCCAGCTCAGTTGAGGGGAGGGAGAATCAAAGCTCATACTGACGCCTCAGGTGACATCAGCATTCAGGCCCCCCAAAGAACTCCAGCACCTCCAGCAACAATATGGAAGAGGGAAGGCAGGATAGTGATGAGATTTCAATGTGAAAATGAACAGGAATGGAAGCCTTTCTTTAAAGACAATGGAAGTTCAGACCAGGTCATAAAGGGGTGGTACAGCACAAAACCTTAAAGTGCTTCTGGTTTGGCTTTGCTCTTCACTTTTGTCCAGTGCTTAATTTGCAATGAAAGAGGTGCCAGAGCTCAAGCAATTTTTTTCTTTCATAACTGATGTGGCAAACCCACAGGTGCCGAGGCTCTGAACTGACAAGCCATGAGGTGCCGGGGCTCAGCACTGGCACAAATGAAGCACTGCTTTTATCACCTGCGTTGTCCCAGAACCTGCCTTAATAATCGTTTACCACGTACATAGTGCTTCTCACCCATAGCTCTCAAAGTGCTACATATAGGTGAGTGAACATTGCCTCCATTTTACACTTGGGACTACTGAGGCAGAGGGATGTTAAATGCCTTGCTCAGAGTCAGCTGGCAAGATGGTGGCTTTGCTGGCAGTTGAAGCCTGATCTGCTGACTCCTATTCTAGTGCAGTGGCCAGTGAGGCTTGTTGCCTCCCTTAGCAGTATCTGGTACAACCCAAAATCCATTCCTGCAACCCAAAGAATCATGGGTCTGTCTCAATTTACTATAAAAGAAGGATAATTGAGGGGTTTTTTTTTCAGGAAAATGTGTGTAAGGAAGGGGCAGAGGTGGAGGGAGAGAGAGTGGCAGAGACATGATGAAGCCCCATTCTCAGTTACTCTGCTTCTGTATTTGTGTCAGAAATAGAGAGTGGGAGAAGGTGGCTTCAGGTCACTTTTTCATTTCCTACATGTTGGGAAATGTGGAGCCTATCCTGGAAGTCAGTGACTAGATGTAGTACGGTGAGCTCTGGTTATATTTCCTCCCTCCCTGGCCTGCCCTCTCATGAAAACCTGTTGGGAGTATTCTCAGGGGGCCATTTCTGCTCCGTTTACACTGCGAGAGGGGCACATTATTATCCCTCTTTGAAAGTATGGAAAATTGAGGTAGAGTGCATTGAATTGACTTGCTCATGGTCTCAAAGTGAGTCAGTGGCAGTGCTGGTGATAGATTCTAGGTCTCTCAACTCCTAGTTCATTGGCCCGTGTTGCTCCTATGTTGAGTAGAAGGAGGGAGGTTATATCACCTCTGTATTTAGCACTGGTGCGACCCCTGCTGGAATAGTATGTCCAGTCCTTGGTGCCCACAATTGAAGAAGGATGTTGATAAATTAGAGAGGATTCAGAGAAGAGCCACAAGAATGATTAAAGGATTGGAAAACATGGGCTATAGTGATAAATTCAAGGAATTGAATCTATTTAGCTTAACAAAGAGAAAGGTAAAGTGTGACTTGATCACAATCCAAGTACCCACATGGGGAACAAATATTTGATAATGCGCTTTTCAGTCTAGCAGAGAAAGTTGTAAGAAGATCCAATGTCTGAAAGTTGAAGCCAGACAAATTCATGCTGGAAATAACATGTGCATTTTTAACCGAGAGGATTATTAACCAATGAAACAATTTACCAAGGGATGTGATGGAAACTCCTTCACTGGCAATTTTCAAATCAAGATGAGATGTTTTTTCTAAAAGATATGATCTAGGAATTACTTTGGGGGAATTCTATGGCCTGTGTTATACAGGAGGTGAGATTAGCTGATGACAGTGGTTCCTTCTGGCCTTGGAATCTATGAATCAAGAGCCAGGAAATCAGTTGTTTGAGAAACAGGGCCGGCGCAACGACTAGGCGGCTGCCTTGGGCGCCAAGTGGTTGGAGGCGCCCAAAAGCGGTGCCCCCCAATATTTTTTTTTAAACAGCAGAGCGCAAGGTTGCTGCTGCTCCCTGGGGGAGCAGCCGGCGGCGGAGCGGTGAAGGGGAGGGTCTAGCGCTAGCAGCTGCGCCTTCTTCCCCGTGCCGCGGGCCGGGTCGGGCTCCCCTCCACTCCCGGGGCTCTTGGCGGCAGCAGGCTCGGGTGCGGGGGGGCTGGCTGCCTGTGTCGCCACTGAGAGCCCCGGGGGCGGCAGGGAGACCAGCTCGGCCCGGGGAAGAAGGTGCAGCTCTGCTCTTCGGGCGGAGAAGCTGGGTGTCTACTCTGCCTGCAAGGTACCTAGCTGGGCTGCGGGGAGCCGCACGGGCCCGCGGAGCACTGGGGGGTGGACAGGTCCAGTCCCTGGCCTGGGGAATGGTGTATGTGGGAGCAACCCGGGCGCCCCTCCCCCAGCCAGCGCCACCCCCTCCAACACCCACCGACCGGCTACCTTCTCCTCTGTGCACCCCCCGCCCCAACAACCTACCCTGTCCTGCCACTTTTGCCTCTGGGCAACCTCCACCCGGCAACCCCCGAGCCAGCCACGGTCACCTTCACCCCTGCATCAACCTCAGGACCCCTCCCCCACCTGCCATCTCCCTCCTGCCCACGCCTCCCTTGTGCAAACCCCTCCCTGCCACCTTCACCCCCCTGAAACAACCCCGGGCACAGACACCCCCCTGCCTGCCAGCCCCTTGCAACAACCCCCTCCTGCCCACTTCTCCCTTGTGCCACTCCCTCCCTGCCTCCTTCACCCCCCTGCAACGAGCCCCTTTTGCCTCTGTGCAATCTCTTCCCTGCCACTACACTCCCGCCATCTCCACTCCCTGCAACAATCCTGTGCACCCCCCTCTCTACCACCTTCACCCCCTGGAAGAGCCCCCATATGACCCCCCTCTTTGCAGTCCCCCCCGCCCCCCGGTGCCCCCTGCACTTTGTGAACATCTGGGCCCCTGGGGGGAACTTGGCCGTAGGAAGGTGGGGGCTGGACATTGGGGGGCGGGGGGAGGGGTGCAAGGTGGAAGTTTCGCCTAGGGCGAGAAATATCCTTGCACCAGCCCTGTTGAGAAGTAGTGATTCCTGATAGAATTATCTGACACTTGAAGTAAGATCCTCACCAATATTTTACTTTGAAAAGGGACTGATCTGGGTAAAGGTACCAGGGGTAGACGGAAGAATCAGTGCAGAGTTTAGATTCTTCAAAATGCAGCATCACACAGATGCTTTTCCCAAAAACTGTCTGTTCTGCCCTTTTGGTCACATGGATGTGAAGGAGAATAATATGACTAGTGGCATCCAGTCATGCAGTTATAAAAGTTTCATGTCTTTTAAGCACCACCAGCCTACTGATTTGTTCCTTAATCTGTCTCGTTTATACCCATTGCCTTTTTAATGTGTGTGTTCTAATTTCTGGTACTGGCTTCTAGGAGTTTTGTTCAGTTGATCCTTATGCTAGAGTTTTCCCCCATTGCTTTTCCCTCTCTGATAATTTAAACCTTTACCTTTATTACCACATAATTGTATCACTTGCTCTTACAGCGGCAAACCCCCGGAAGTTCTCAGCGCAAGAGACAATTGTTTTCAAAATCAAAGAAGAATCAAAGAGATACACGGGTACCCAGATCAATATTTTCAGAAGGAAAAGAAAAGAACGAGGAAGGCAATCTGAATCATTCATTTATGGAAGGGATTGAAGAGATTGATGACTCAGGTTTTAAAAATTAGAGAGAAGGTAAACTTTCACTGCTGCAAATGAAAAAGCAGAGAAACCAATGTCACTAACTCAGCATTCAAACCAGCCCCAAAGAAGAACTTTTTCAAAGCATTGTGCAGTAACTTGGGGAGAGGACCTATTTACAACATTAACTTTGACACAAAAAGAGCTAAAAACAGGGGGAGGGGGAAGAGGTGGTGGCTTCATTTCCCCCTCCCATCCATTTATGGTATGTAAAAGGTATGTCTTTCTTTCAGAGAATCTGTTTGACCTGAGACTTGGAGACGGAAAACATGCAGGTGAACAAAACCAGGTCACATGCCTTTCTTTCTCGCCATCCCCCACAAGGAATAGCTGTGGCTAGAGCTGTGTGAATAATGGATTTCTCAGTTTGCCGGCAATTCCAAAAAATTGAGAAAACAATTATTTGGGTCGAAATTTCAAATTTTTCAGCAAGTTATGTTTTATTTTTGGTTCTAACGAAATGTTTTGGCTGAGCACTTCAACATTTAATTTTTTAAATCACGTATAAAGTAAATTTTGAAAGAAAAAGTTTTTTTCAATTGGAGACATCAGAATGTTTCGGTTTTTGGAAACCTTTTTTTTTTTTTACTTTTTTTTCCCCCAATGAAAACAATTTAGGAAAATTGACTCAAATTCACCAAAAGTTTTGGTGTCACTGAATCTTCATTTTTTTGCCAAAGATAAAGTTTCAGTTGAAAAGTTTCACCCATCTCTAGCTGTGACACCTTTTTCATGGAAATTTACATTTAAGAGTAATTATCTCCCCTTTTACACTATAATCTTCAGCTTACTTGGTTCCTGCTGCCTCAGGCAGATGGAAAAATTTAATGGGGTTTCATTGTTGCTATACTGACCTCAGGGTTTTTTTTGGTTTTTTTTACTAATAAATTCCTGTCTCTTAAAGAGTTCAGACACAACTGGAACACCTCTCCCAGCCTGTCCTCTCTCTTTCCCAAGGTAGAGCATCCGTGGCCAGATTAAGAGAAAAGAAAAAGACGTAGCCACTGTTAGATGAGTGGAGAGGCATGCAGAGAAGAGTTCATTTGGAGCAAATAGCGGGAGTTCTAAAATCAAAGAGCTCAATTTTGACCTGGAAATCTAGGTAGATGAGACTAACATTGGATAGAAAAGCAGAGATACCATTTTAGTATTTATTATGTCAGATGAATACAATGAAGATAAATTGTAAAATGCAGTTTTTTAATTCCCCCCAAATCCTTGTAAACTTTCTCCTCTGCTTTAATTTCATTGATTTTTCTTTGTACGTGTGTACAGGGCTACTTAGCCAACAGCATCCATTTTACTGCCAGAGAATAAAAAATTTGCTCTTACAAAGTTTGAAGTGATAGTGTTCTTTCATTTTGGATCTTATTGAGTGTCTCGCTTAGATTAGTCAATATCAATAATGTTTTACGAACACCAGAGCACGTATGGCTTAACTGTGAAGCTTTCAGTCTTCTTTCCAATTCTACAATCTAAGCATTTTTTCCCTTAAGAGGCAATTTAAAATAACTTCCCACACAATAGGGCTTTAGCAGCACCCCATAAAAATTGGTCTGATGTTTCATTTCACCAGTATTTGTTATTCAGTAGAAAGTCTTTCTTCCTATGAATCCAGAATGGTTTCTTGTCACAACACTTGCTGAATAAGCAAATCATTAACGCACTGAGAGAATTAATCTCTGGCGTTCTGTAGGTATTGCAGCTGGATACCAACATCCATCAGGGCGAGATTTAATGGAGAAACACTAGTTAACGTAGCTGCCTCTCTCAAGGCATCAAGGAATAATCCAGTCTAGAATATGAAGAGTGCTTGGCTGAGAAAAAGGGAACCCAGTGCTAGTAGTAGTGTTTTCTCTCTAGACATCAAGTAGCCCCTAATCCATAATATGACACTCCAGTAGCATCTATATATCTTAGGTACTTATATGGCCCTGTCACAGGGTGGCTTGCCCCTTCAAAGAAAGGGGGTCCAGCCTTCTTGATGACCAAGCAGGGGCACCCAGGTAGGGGCCTGGTGAGACGCTGGGTGACACGTGGCTTTGAAACTAAGGAGGGACTTGTAGAGAGAAGAGGGAGATGTGACAGCAAGGCAGCTCAGAGTAGGATGGAAAGGGAGGTTGGAGAAGGGCTTCCATGCAGCATTGCTGTGCAAAACTTTTCTTGGAAAAGGCGGCCCGGCCAGAGACAGGAACTCAAACCAGTTGTGAGTCCCAAGGAATAGCCGGGTAAAGAACATTGACAATTACCTAAAATCCCTTCAGAAAAGAAGGTGGGCCCAGGCAGGGCAGTTATCTGAACTTTAAATGACCATAATTATCTCAGAAGGGGAGGACATTAATTTGGGCAGACTGGGAGAGGAGAGGGAGGGACTGAGATGTGCACCCAGGAAAAGATGATCAAAGGCCTGAAGATCGTGGTGCAGTGGAATGGGGTTGATAAAATAAATAAATACCCAACCACAGAATTGGTTGAATGGTGAAAGCAGTCTGTGAAGTAATTATTAAGAAACAAGCAAAGGGCATAACCCCAGATGGGGGCAGTGGGTCTATACCTGGGCCAACAGAAGGTGTGCATGGACAGCCTTGGCCCCTGATAGGACCCCATTACAGTTGTAACTGTTCAGCTCACAGTTTTCAGTGTATTTATCCTCCCTGTGAGGTAGGGAAGTGCTGTTATCCCCATTGTACTGATGGGGAACTGAGGCACAGAGGGCCTTGACCGAGGTCACACAGGAAGTCTGTGGAGGGGTGGGTTATTGAACCCAGGTGTCCAAAGTCCCAAGCTAGCATCCTAAGCATTGGAATTTCCTCCTTCTCCTTGTCAAAGGATATTCTTTAGCAGATTCTGTCCAGATTTAGTGGCATTAAACTCTCCAACCATACATGAAAACACAAAATAGGTGCAGAAAACAAATATTTCTTTCTGCAAAGGGAGATGCTCCCTTATTTGGGGCAGAGACGTTCAGTATTATGTGGGTGCTGTCAGTTCACCCCTCTGGAATTATGTACCTCCACTCCTTATCTTGTGGTTCCTTTTACAATTTACAGTTAATAGATGTGTGCACTAAAATTTGGTACTGCTATTGTTCTGTCAGTGGGAAAAGGAAGTACCGACTTCTCTGAGCCAATTGTGTTTCAGCTCCCTGTACCTTTGACCAGAGAGATGTCTCTTGTAACCATGTCAGAGCAACTCTCTTGCTTGGCAAATAAGAAATTATTTTGTCTGTTCATATGATTGTTAACACCACTTACATTCTTCCATTTTGAGCAAAGACATCATGTAAAAGTATTCATTCATTCATCATTTAAAAGTAACTGATTCAAGGTGTACATGGGGAAAAAATAGGAAAACAGGAAAAATTGAAAAAGAGAAGAGAAAAATCTGCTTCCGTCTTAAGTATGGGACAATACGATTATATATTTCACTATCTAGATAGGTCTTATTTGGAACAAAGTCAAGTTTATATAGAAAAAACAAGGACAATTTCATAAATGCCACCAATATAATATTTAACCAGAAACTGAATATAATCAGTATAAAAATAAACTGGAGATGAACTATCTGTAGTTAAAAATCAAAATCAAATCTCCTCATAGGCTGAGAGAACTCTGTTGCTTAACATCCTCCACACGCAGTAAGAAGACACTCCAAATCACTCATCAGGAAGGCAGGGATAATGTAAGAAAGGTATGGTAATGTCTGTCTTAAAAAGCAAACATGCAAAGCACTTACTAGCTGAAGGAAAAACATCCTAACAAGAACAGGTGTGAACTGCTGACAGGGAAATGCAGCACAGCATAGGAGTTGGGATCAACCTGCCTATGGTGTGACTAGTTATCTGCCTCCCAGCTTATTGGTTTGGGCTAGTGAGCAGGCATCTGATGGTAGCATTGGGTGGAACTTCCTCTACAAGAAAGCCTGCGCCATTAGAGAGGGGAAAACTAGAGGCTATGAAAATCTTTGAGGAGGTTCTCCAAAGAAGCCTACAGTTTGGAGTGGGCCCAGCAGATCTCCCCTGCTCAGAGTAATTTGGGAAATGAGTGAGAGCAGGGACATGGTGTCCCTGTTACAAGGTAAAAGGGTAAAGAAACTTAAAAGGAATGGGGGTGGCTTTCGCAGGCACCTGAGGAGACCCAGACACTCTCTCCACCAACCAGCAGAAAAGGTCTAGCTGGAACTATATGCAGTGAGAGGCAAGAGCAAAATTGTGGCGGCAATTCTGAGACCTGGAGGGGCATAATGGACTGCTGAGCCTCGAGAAGTAAGCTTGGGGACTCCAATTGTTATTTTATGTTAATCACCAAGATGCCCCAAAATGGGAAAGTAATTCAACAGCACCAGTTTGGTGGTTTAACTGAAGAAAAGGGGGAAACTGAAGCAACTCGAATGTCTGACACTGGATTTGGCCAGACTTGGCTATACCCCTGTTGTAGGGGCGTGGAAGAAAGAGAGAGCAAAAGAGAGGGGCTCTTGGTGGTGGTTTTACTTTCAAAGCATAATACACAGACATAATTCCTGAAAGGATAGGAGACCATACCTTCTACATCTACACTACTCTCAAGAACATTTAGAGACAGCCATGGAGTGAAGGAAAAAAGCCAGTGACATTACCATTCAATTTTAGAATTTAAAGAAAATGCCAGCATCTGAATAAACATGAGATTGCAAGATAAGTATTGAGGACATTCATCTACATGCAAGGCAGTGCCATAATAGAGTACAAAAGTTTGTGGCATAAACACATCATGAACAAACGTGATTTAGTACAGTCTGTAGAAGTAGTTTTATCTTGTAAAACCTTAATAAGAGACTTAAAAAAAACAAGTAAAGGAAATTATTTTCCATTGCCTTTTCCAGGTCTCATTAACATGGTATTTTTTTCACATCACATAGACACATCCCCTTTTCAAATATTGACAGAACAGTAGCTTTATTCTGGTGTCCTGGAATATCCACCCCAGTGTTTCAAGAATTATAGAAAAATCAATATTAACGGTCCAACAAACTGCTCGGCAAACACTTTTAAAAACTCTGGGATGCAAGTTATCTAGACCTACTGATCTAAAAATGCCTAACTTTAATGACTGCTGTTTAACATTGTCTTGAGTTACCAGAGGAATGGAAAGTGTTTCATCATCATCATATGATATAACTACATGATGTGGGTCGTCCCCCCCTCCCAAATACAGGACAGAAATATTTATTGATCACATCTGTCTCATCTGAACGATTAGTGGCAATTCTACCATTTCCAATTGACCCAATACTATTATGAGGGCTCTTTTTGTTGCTAATGTTCTTTAAAAATACAGGAGGGAGACGGATGAAAAATTAAGCCAAAGAAACCTCCTCCAAGCTGTCTGTAAAATGATACTGGAGGCTGAGGAGACTCTGCTCTGTGCTGTTCTCCCCAGCTACTCTCTCTTCCAGGCTCCAGTGAGAGGTGACTGGCGTTTCCTAGACTCATAGACTTTAAGGTCAGAAGGGACCATTATGATCTTCTAGTCTGACCTCCTGCACAACACAGGCCACAGAATCTCACCCACCCACTCCTGTAACAAACCCCTGACCTATGTCTGAGCTATTGAAGTCCTCAACTTGTGGTTTAAAGACTTCAAGGTTCAGAGAATCCTCCAGCAAGTGACCCGTGCCCCATGCTGCAGAGAAAGGCGAAAACCTCCCAGGGCCTCTGCCAATCTGCCCTGGAGGAAAATTCCTTCCCGACCCCAAATATGGCAATCAGCTAAACCCTGAGCATGTGGGCAAGACTCACCAGCCAGACACACAGGAAAGAATTATCTGTAGTAACTCAGATCCCACCCTATCTAGTGTCCCATCACAGGCCATTGGGCATATTTACTGATAATAGTCAAAGAAAGTTTCCTTTCGTCCCATGTTTGACTCAGGTGAAGGATCGGTTTCATGGGTAACTGAGGCCTAGCAGGTAATGCCACATTCAGCTTCTCATTTGGGAAACTAAGCTCACGTGAGTTGCTGTTTTGGGTCTGTGACCCCTTTTGGTTTCTGTTTAAAATATTTATAAATGACTAGGGTGTAAGGAAGAAAGAAAGTCCTGTCCCTAGGGCTGAGGTATGCTGGCTGACTCTGAGCCATAGGGTGGGAATTCTGTCTTGTTTCTTGGGGTGTCCAGGACTGAGAGTCAGGTTGTTAACCCTTCGCCTTAACAAGAGAGACTTGTTTGTGCTTAACGGGATGTCGGCTCCCTGACACCACCAGTCTGTTAGTCACTCAAACAATCTCCTCAGTGCTTTGCCATCCTACACTTTTGCCTTACAGGTAACGCTAGGTATACCCCAGCCCATAGGCGCCGACTTTCTAATGCGCTGGGGGATGCTTGACCCCTGGCTGTATCCCATCCCTGCCCCCACTCCACCCCTTCCACCAAGGCCCTGCCCCACCTCTTCCCGCCCCATTCTGCCCCCTCCCCAGAGCACCACGCCCTCCCTCCTCTCCCCCCAGCGCCTCCTGCATGCCACGGAACAGCTGATCACATCAGGTGGGAGGTGCTGGCCGGTGCAGGGGCTGATGGGGGGGGGGGGGGCTGCTGATGGGTGCTCAGCACCCACCATTTTTTTCCCCTTGGCTGTTCCTATGGCCTATGGCCCAGCCCAGCCCCTCTGAAATCATCCCTGTGTGGTATCCAGCCCATCACTGGACACTCACAGAAAGCACCAGGTTTGCTGTGCCCAAGAGAACAGTGTACACACAGCATGACTGGGTCAACTCAGGATCAGGTCCTTGATAACATCATAAGAATGGCCATACTTGGTCAGACCAAAGGTCCATAGAGCACAGTATCCTGTCTGCCGACTGTGGCCAATGCCAGGTGCCCCAGAGGAAGTGAACCTAACAGGTAGTGATCAAGTGATCTCTCTCCTGCCGTCCATCACCACCCTCTGACAAACAGAGGCTAGGGACTCCATTCCTTACCCATCCTGGCTAATAGCCATTAATGGACCTAACCGCCATGAATTTATCCAGTTCTCTTTTAAACCCTCTTATAGGCCTAGCCTTCACAACCTTCTCAGGCAAGGAGTTCCACAGGTTGACTGTGCGCTGTGTGAAGAAGAACTTCCTTTTATTTGTTTTAAACCTGCTACTCATTAATTTCATTTGGTGGCCCCTAGTTCTTATATTATGGGAACAAGTAAATAACTTTTCCTTATTCACTTTCTCCACACCACTCATGATTTTATATACCTCTATTATCCCCCCTTAGTCTCCTCTTTTCCAAGCTGAAAAGTCCTAGCCTCTTTAATCTCTCCTCATATGGTTTGTTAGTTGCCCTTCTCTGAACCTTTTCTAATGCCAATATATTTTTTTGAGATGAGGAGACCACATCTGTACGCGGTATTCAAGATGTGGGCGTACCATCAATTTATATAAGGGCAATAAGATATTCTCCGTCTTATTCTCTATCCCTTTTTTAATTATTCCTAACATCCTGTTTGCTTTTTTGACTGCCACTGCACACTGCGTGGACGTCTTCAGAGAACTATCCATGATGACTCCAAGATGTCTTTCCTGATTAGTTGTAGCTAAATTAGCCCCCATCATATTGTATGTATAGTTGGGGTTATTTTTTCCAATGTGCATTACTTTACATTTATCCACATTCAATTTCATTTGCCATTTGGTTGCCCAATCACTTAGTTTTGTGAGATCTTTTTGAAGTTCTTCACAGTCTGCTTTGGTCTTAACTATCTTGAGCAGTTTAGTATCGTTTGCAAATTTTGCCACCTGACTGTTTACCCCTTTCTCCAGATCATTTATGAATAAGTTGAATAGGATTGGTCCTAGGACTGACCCTTGGGGAACACCACTAGTTACTCCTCTCTGTTCTGAAAATTTAACAATAATTTCCTACCCTTTGTTCCCTGTCTTTTAACCAGTTCTCAATCCATGAAAGGATCTTCCCTCTTATTCCATTACAACTTAATTTACATAAGAGCCTTTGGTGAGGGACCTTGTCAAAGGCTTTCTGGAAATCTAAGTACACTATGTCCACTGGATCCCCCTTGTCCTCATGTTTGTTGACTCCTTCAAAGAACTCTAATAGATTAGTAAGACATGATTTCCCTTTACAGAAACCAGCTGACTTTTGCCCAACAATTTATGTTCTTCTATGTGTCTGACAATTTTATTCTTTACTAATGTTTCAACTAATTTGCCCAGTACTGACGTTAGACTTACCGGTCTGTAATTGCTGGGATCACCTCTTGAGCCCTTTTTAAATATTGGCGTTACATAGCACTGAGGTTAGTTATAAGTGAAAAGAAGTCTAAATTTATTATCAAAGGCTAAAATTTCAGAGATGCAGAGTAAGGATAATAGGAACAACAGGTCACATACAAAACAAACGTATAACACAGAATCAGTGCACTCCTGCACAAGGGCTTTAACCTTTAACAACTGGGCTTAGCCTGTTTATGATGACCTAACACAGCATGAGGCTTTTCCTATTTTAGCCATCTCTCTGTAAGTACCAAGGCGGTACATTCTTCCAGCATAGGAACAAAGGGTCAGGCCACTGAGGAGATGCAAGGGCAGTTTGAGGAGCAGAGGCTGAAGGAATGTGTTTCTGGAGGCTCTGAGCAATGGGATTGGGGATCATGGGAATAGAGATTTCTAACACAAGAAGGGGAGAGTGAGGTCTATGGTGTGGTGGTGTCAAGTTTCTGAGTTGTGGGAGAGGGCATATTAAGATCTTGGGCTCAGGGTGTCTGTGTGTGTGTGGGGGGGGGGGGGGGGGGGGCATTCTATAAGGCCTTGTCTTTCTGNGGTGCCAGCATAGACACCGTGGTTGATTACAGCACTGCAATTGGCCTCCGGGAGGTGTCCCACAATGCCTGTTCTTGCCTCTCTGGTCATCAATTTGAACTCTACTGCCCTGCCCTCAGGTGACCAACTGTCATCCCCACCCCATAAATTCCTTTGGAAATTTGAAAATCCCCTTCCTGTTTGCTCGGTGATGTGTGCAGTGGTCTCAGCGCATCTTTCCAGGTGGCCATTCCTGCTCCATGCACCAGGAGCCAGTGGTGAGCTGGAGCCGGTTCCCACCGGTTCGCGGGAACCGGTTGTTAAATTTAGAAGCCCTTTTAGAACCGGTTGTCCCACGTGGGAGTTCCGGGGGTCTGTCGGGGTGGTGGTGGATGGGGTCGGGGCAGTCAGGGGACAGGGAGCAGGGCGAGTTGGGCAGGGGGTGGGGTCCTGGGGGGCAGTTAGGGTTGGGGGTCTCGGGAAGGAGTGGTCAGGGGACAAGGAGCGGGGGAGGGGGTTATGGGTTGCGGTTTCTGAGGGGGGCAAGTCAGGGGCAGGACAGGGGTGGGGGGTGTACTCACCGGACGGTTCCCTACCGGGTCTACGGCCGCGGGTCCTTCACCTGCCAGAGCCGTGCCGCTGAAGACCCGGTAGGGAACCGGTTCCTAAGATTTTGGCAGCTCATCACTGGCTGGACCCATCAGCATTTGGGGAGAGGAAGCTATCCAGTCCCAGCTGCACTCCAGCGTAGGAATTATGAGACCTATGAACAGATTTCAGGATGCAGGACAGAAAGGGGCCATGACCGGGACACACTGCAGTGCAGGGTCAAAGTGAAGGGCTGCAGAACACCTACCACAAGCCGCTGGAGGCAAACTGCCGCTCCAGTGCTGCGCCCACGAGCTGTCGGTTCTACAAAGAGCTGGACGTGATACTTGGCGGCAACCCCACCTCCACTGTGAAGGCCCCTGTTGCTACTTTTTTGGCTTGCGTGCCAGTCGAGAGTGGAGCGAGCCAGGAGGAGGAAATCTTGGATGAGGACATGAAGGGGGACCCAGAGGCAGAGGATGATTCAGAGGCCAGACATGCATGCAGCCAGCTGCTCTTCCCTACCCCAGAGGAGGCTAGCCAGTCACAGCTGTCAGATCTTGGCGAAACACAAACAGGAGAGGAGGCCCCTGGTAAGTGGATCTGATTTTGGGAATCGCTGAAGCGAGTTGTTGGAGGAAGGAGGGTTGCAGAAAGCAGGCTTGTCTCCCACCGCATGCCTAGTCTGAGCGGCGGAACAGGCTGTTGATTGACTCCCTCACTTCACAGGAATCTCCCTCCAAGATCTCCAGGAAACTCTCGTGGAGATACTGGGCAATCCACTGCCGCAGGTTCTACGGCAGAGCTGCTTCATTTCTTGTCCCATTAATGGTAACTTACGCACGCCACTGTGCTGACACGGGGGGACCATTGCTGCACACAGGCGAGCCGCATAGCGGCCAGGGCAGAAGCTGCAGGCTTGGAGAAGACCCTCCCTTGATTCCCTGCTCACCCTCAGCAGCGAGATATCTTCCATAATGATCACATACTGTGGAAAGTGTGGGGACAGGAATGATTATCAGGTCCCCCTCTTACAGTGCTGGCACTCCCCAAGAGCCATGTGCAGCAGGGTCCTGGAAGAATGATTTACGCTGCCCCTGTGGCTACTCACAATTTTGGGGGTCTTGCGGCTCATGTGTGCTTGCCTGGGGTCAGCCAGTTAGTGACAGGTGTGTGAGTACTGGCTGTGTGTTAAATCAGTGTTCTCTGTGTTGCAAACAATACTGCTTCTGTAAAATGTTGCATTTAAACTTCACAGAGATAACTTGGGAGCCCAGCCTCCCCTTTTGTTATCGGCAGTTGAACGGCTGCACAGAATTAGAAAGTGGCCAAGAAGAACTAAGAGGGACTTTCTGTGTGAGCTTATGATGCACTCCATCACCAAGAAACAGGAACTGAAGGAGTGGCAGGACAGCAAGAAGAGGGACTGAAAGGAGAACGCGGCACGCCAAAATGAAGCCATGGAGCAGCTCTTAAACGTTATGGAGCACCAAGCAGACATGGTCCAGGTGATACTAACTCTTCAAACAGAGCAGCTCCACACCTGCCCTCCCCTCCACTCTTATCAACCTTCTGGCGCCAGTCTCTACCCGCAGGATTCCACTCCTCCCTCCTCACAGTCCAGCACTGTGGATTCCCACTGCACTCAACACCCATCCCTCTGCAGTTTGGCCCTGCTGAAGTACAGCACCTGCTGCATTGTACTCCAAAGGAGAAGGTTGGATATGATCCCTGGACATACACAAATCTTTAACCATCATAGAATCATCATAGAATCATAGAATCTCAGGGTTGGAAGGGACCTCATCCCGGGACCCCTCCTCCTCCTGGGACCTTCCCTTCCTTCAGCCCCCTCCCTGCTGATGTATTTTTTCATTTGACTCTCTCCTCCAGTTGTTTTCTTTTAATAAGAGAATTGTGTTGGTTTGAAAGCAATCTTTCTTCTATTAATTGAAAGCAAAAAGAGCCCTGCAAAGCAACATACAATTATGTTAAATCCCCTTATTACATTATGTGCACCAATCACCTCCTAGCATTACAAGTACTGCAATCCTGAGCATAGCAACAAATAAATACTAGTGGCTTTCAGCTTCAAATTGCTGCCTCAAGGCACCCCTGACCCTTATGGCCTCACGCTGTGCCCCTCTAATAGCCCTGGTCTCTGGCTGTTCAAACTCAGCCTCCAGGCGCTGAGCCTCTGCGGTCCAGCCCTGAGTGAAGCTTTCACCCTTCCCTTCACAAATAATATGGAGCATACAGCACGCGGCTATAAGCATAAGAATATTGTCATCGGCCAGGTCCAGCTTCCCATAGAGGCATCACTAGCGGGCTTTTAAAGGGCCAAAAGCACACTCAACAGTCATTCTGCACTTGCTCAGCCTGTTGTTGAACCACTCCTTGTTGCTGTCAAGTTGCCCCATGTATGGCTTCATAAGCCACGGCATTAAGGGTAGGCGGGGGTCTCCCAGGATCACAATGGGCATTTCGACTTCCCCTACGGTGATCTTCTGGTCCGGGAAGAAAGTCCCTGCTTGCAGCTTCTTGAATAGGCCAGTGTTCCGAAAGATGCGTGTGTCATGCACCTTTCCGGACCAGCCTGTGTTAATGTCTGTGAAACGTCCATGGTGATCCACTGAGAAATACCCTTTGCGATTAATGTACTCGGTGGCTAGGTGGTCTGATGCCAGAATTGTAATATTCGATGTCATCTATCGCCCCTCTGCAGTTAGGGAAGCCCATTTGTGCAAAGCCATCCACAATGTCATGCACGTTGCCCAGCGTCATGGTCTTTCAGAGCAGGACGCAATTAATGGCCCTGCACACTTCCATCAACATGAGTCCAACAGTCGACTTTCCCACTCCAAACTGGTTAGCAACCGATCGGTAGCAGTCTGGAGTAGCCAGCTTCCACAGTGCAATCGCCACGCGCTTCTCCATTGAAAGGGCAGCTCACATTGTCGTGTCCTTGCACCGCAGGGCTGGGGTGAGCTCATCACACAGTCCCATGAATGTGGCTTTCCTCATCCAAAAGTTCTGCAGCCGCAGCTCGTCACCTCAGACAGGCATGACAATGTGATCCCACCACTCAGTGCTTGTTTCCCGAGCCCAAAAGTGGTGTTCCACTGTGGTCAGCACCTCCGTGAATGCCACAAGCAATCTCGTGTCGTAGCTACTACACGTGGCAAGATCAATATCACAGTCCTCTTGACTTTGGAGTTTAAGGAATAACTCCACCGCCACTCATGATGTGTTGGTCAGAACGAGCAGCATACTGGTCTACAGTTCGGGATCCATTCCTGCAGCCCGAAGACGCAAGGCACTCAGTACACAAACCATTGAAAGGTGGCACCAAATGCGGACGTAAGCACAGGGATTGCTGGGGTGCAAAGCAATGCATTGTGGGTCATTGAGACAGGACCAGGATGCCCCACCACCCACTCCGCCTTCCCACAAGTCTTAGCAGCAGAAGAGAAAGAGGTGCTCTGTGGGACAGCTGCCCAGAATGCACCGCTCCAAATACAGCTGCAAGTGCCGCAAGTATGAACATGCTATTGCGCAGACAGCTGACAGTATGAACACACAACAGCGGTTTCCCTTCAGCGCTCTCTGAGCGGCGCTGTAACTCCCGGCACTGTAACTTTGCCAGTGTAGACGTGCCCTAAGTTACCAAGTGTTAGCTAACACCAGGTAAGGCCCATACTAAGGCCATGTCTACACTTACCAGGGCTCAACGCTGCAGCGATCGATGCACCGGAGGTCGATTTTAGCGGGTCTAGTGAAGACTCGCTAAATCGACCGCAGATCGCTCTCCCGTTGACTCTGGTACTCCACCGGATCGAGAAGCGTAAGGTAAGTCTATGGGGGAGTGTCTCCGTTTGACACAGCGCGATGTACACACAGCAGTAAGTTGACCTAAGCTACTTCGACTCCAGCTACATTATTCACATATCTGGAGTTGCGTAACTTAGGTCAACTTACCCCCGTAGTGTAGACAAGGCCTAAGAGATGGGGTGTTGGGGAAGCAGGGAAGGGAGGCTCCAGGAACCTCATGGAAGGGCTGGATTTCCAGCACTGCGTGTTTTCTGAGCTAGGGCGGAGAAAGCTGACAGTTGGGTTTGTGGAACAAGGGTTCGTGCATTCAGGGCTGCCAAATCGCACACACCTGCTCACACAGTCCTGCAAGGCTCATGCACTCAAGCTGGGCTGCAGGAATGAGCTGCTGCTGCTGACTGCAAGAGGTCTCTATGGAGCCAGCTCTACGCTTAGCTAAGCAGTTATGTTTCTTCTCTGTTGCCCTTCTCACTGCCCCACTGTTGGATCACAGTGGTGAAGGAGCAGCTGATCAGAGGAGAAATAGCAGGAGACTGTTTAATACTGAACTGACTTGAAAGAAAATGTTTCAGGTAAGTGCATGAAACTGAAATATTTTGTTTTTTCCTGATGGAAAATCAATATTTATGACCACACTTACATTTTCCCATGGAAAAAAATCTGATTTTACAGAAACTGCATTTTCCATTAAAGTCATTTTGCTGGAAAATTCCTGGCCAGCTCGAACCATTTTTCACTAAATGCCTCACCTGAAACTGTGCAAAATTTGGCCACTAGGCATAGTTGCCACAGGAATGTTTGCAATGGTGAAGGCATTCATGTTGGTGGGGAGAAGGTATCCAAAAGACAGTCATTTCATTGAGTGATCCACACTATAAACAAGTGTGAAATCCCAGTAAATAATAGATTGCATTACACTGGGCCATCTGGAGATCAAATCACCTCAAAGAGGTGTAGGGAAGGGCTGAATCTACTCCTGGGAGGGCCAGAGGGGTGTTGGCAGAACAAGTGTCTATAGATGTGATTGGAAACAGGTGTTGGTGAGTGGGGTGACTGACATTTTGTAGATCATTCGCTCTGGTGAAGGTCCCAGGCTGGTGCAGCTGATTAATGATTGATAATTCCATTCCACCCCCTCTTTAGTGACAGAGCCTGCTAACAACTGTTGGCTACAATTACAGCAGATCAAAGTAGGAGATGATGAGGGGGGTTAGGAGTATGTCCCTGACTGGATAAACACTGGTAATCTTGTAACACTGGAACTGGAGGTCAGTGTTAGTGTTAAATGTCTTCTGATTGGTCACTAAAGAATGGGAAAAAGGTGCTAAAGCTCAAATTTTTCTCATGGAAAGAGAAACTTTGTCTACAGGTTAAGGAAGGAAAAGTATTAAGCAGGAATAAACCTTCTCCAATGTGTTTGCAGAGAGTTTGGTGGCCTTAATTCTGACTATGTCAGCTCTGGGGATTCTGCTTCCTTGGAGCTCTAGTCACAGGTGAGTAGGAGTTTCACTGTATCCTCACACTTGTTACCAGATGCAGGAGGGGGATCACTAGGTGATTCAGCCCCAGAGAGAGCTGAGAATAAGAGACATAAAACAAGGGTAGTGGGGAGGAGAGAATGGACATGGAGAGTCCTGTCAGACAAGAAGAGAGGGAGGGGTAATGAGGTGGAGATAGAGAGAGGGCTCACAGTTCAGAATTCTTGATTTTTCATGTTAGCTGCTGCTAATTGTCTACATTCTCACTTTTTAATAAGAATAAGCAAATGAATTTTAAATTTCCCAGCACTTACATATCAGATTTCCTGCTGTGTTTAGCTAATGAGATGGCACTAGAGCAGGGGTAGGCAACCTATGGCACGNGAATAAATGAAGACTTGGCACACCACTTCTGAAAGGTTGCCGACCCCTGCACTAGAGAGTTCTGGCAGGAAATATGTGTCTTCTGAGATACAAATACAACTGGGGTCAATAGTTAACTCCTCCCCAAACGTTTGTGTCCTTGCTCTGTGCAAGTTCTGCCTGAGTAACTGTAAGAAAAAAGCCGTGCCGTTACTCACTCACTTTAAAAAAAAAGGGGGGGGGGGGCTTTTGCACAGTTGAAGAGTAATACAAATATTTCCATGATTTTTTAAAAATATTTACTGCAGAAAGAGAGAGGAGGTTTAGATACAAAGAAAATGATTAATGGGAAAATGGGAAAACCTTACATATTTGGAGAGTGAAAAGACTGGGACTGTTTCACTTGGAGATGAGACAAATACGAGAGATGGTCAGTGGTGTAGGGAATAGTGAATAGTACAGCAATCTAGTGCTTTTTTTTTTGGTCCCTTCCTAATGCAAAAACAAAGAGACAGTCAATAAAAAAGAAAAGCTGCAGTTTGGACATTGATAAAAGGAAACCCCTTTTCACACAGTGCACAATTAACTTGTGGGACGCAGTGCCACAACATGTCACTGAGGCCAAGAGCTTGGTGGGGTTACAGAAGAGCAGGATGTTTATATGGATAATGAGAAAATCGTTATACACTTTAGTTTGGTACCTTTGTAAAGGGTGAAATGGATATAAACTCTCCTGCTTCCAGGCATAAGCCAACCTCTAACTGAGGTTACAAAGAACCTTCCACTATGGGCAGGTTGTTCTGTAGTTGCCTTCTTGAGGTTTCTTGCACTTTCCTCTGCAGCATCTGGTACTGGTCACTGTCAGAGACAGTACACATGAACCCTCAGGTCTGATCCAATCTGGAAATGTCTATGTACCTAATTATATGTTTTTTCAATACATGAACAGTTCCCTGCTGTGTTTGCAGCCCCAACATATTAACTTAAACATTATAGCCTTTGGTTAGGGGATGAGATCCAGAAAGTCAAAATAATTAGATGTGAAACAGACCAGTCTATTCTCATGTCCAAGCTGAGTGAAATGCAAAAAACGAACGGCAAAAATAAGGAAAATGATCTTGATTATTGAAAACTGCTCCATTTTATAGTGTTGTTAGGAACTTTTTTTTTTTTTTTTTTTTTTTAACTTTTAACTAATTACTCAGGATCTCATTCCAGTCCCTCATTAGGGATGACTGGGCCATGTACTGCAGCTCTAGGCTAGATGCAGTGAGATTGTCATAGAGAGCAGAGGGCTGGTAACAGAGACAAAACAAAATCTACTCTCCTCCCTGGTTAGTGGGTAGTTCTCTGGGAAAATAGGCACCAAGGGATCAATATTGGGTTCATTAGGGCTCAATCCAAAGAGATCTCCTCCAAGATGCTTGTTGAGTTAATTTTGGAGCCTAAAGCAGGTCTGCTCCAGACTTTGCTGGCTTCCCCTCTCCACTCAGTTTCCAGGCTCCATGGATAGGAGATTGAAGTTGCCCTTTCCTCCTATGCTGTACCCCAGATGCAGGATCCATTTTGCTGAGTGATTCAGACCCAGCTCAGTGCTCTTTTGGGAAACTGAACTTACTTGAATTGTTCTTTGGGTCTGTGACTTCTTTGAGGTTTTGTTTAAAATAACATTAACTAAGGGAGGGCAAGGAAGAAAGTTGATAGTTGAGATTTCTTTCATAACTGTGGTCTGAGTGAATGGACACACTTGATCATTCAGTTCCTCTCTTTCTGCTTCCCTCACTGCTCTGTGCCTCTCTCTCAGCTTCTTTCATTAGCAGCATTCTTCCCTTCGGAGGAGGGGAAGTGCGAGAGAGATTGAACCCAGCGGTTCTCACTCTCTGATCCATACATCCCTGGCCGTTGGTGTTGTGACGTGCTGCTGTCTCTTTCTTGTTTCATCTGTTTTTAAAAGTAACTAGGGTCATTTGTTGTTCTTCTTTTAAAGAGAAAAGGAGATCTTGGCCACATACAAGCAAAAGAAAACAAGGAACAGTCAGCATAGCTTCTCCATTAGGTATTTTCACAGCCCTGGCTGAGTCTACTGGTGGGTGGCCACTAGACTGCGTTAGTTGTCACCATCCTTCGGATCCCATGTGCTATCAAGCCAGCTGACTCCGGGCAACATCCAGTCACTGGTTCTACCTCTGCATCTCCAAGGCCTGCTCCTGAGTGCAGAACTCGCTACCTGGCCCCCTTCCTTGGGATGTGGCCTTAGTCCCTGAAACCAGTGATGATCCTCCCAAATCTCCTCAGTCATTTTGTTCACTCTCCCACACTCCACCCCTGTGTGCTCTCTAGGGTGACCAGATGTCCCGATTTTATAGGGACAGTCCTGATTTTTTGGGTCTTTTTCTTATATAGGCTCCTGTTACCCTCCACCCCCCACCCCCCACCCCCCGCCCCCCGTTCCGATTTTTCACATTTGCTGTCTGGTCACCCTAGGGTGCTCTAATTTACAGTTTAATTCTTTGGGGACAGTAATGGGGCTTACAAATGCTATACTGAGAATAGACAGAAGGAAAGGAGAGTCTCCTCTGTTTACAAGCAAGCAGCTTGATCACAGCCCCATGCAGCTGCCAGTCATGGAGGCAGGCACCCACAGCTGTGCAGCCAATAGAGGAAACAAGGCCTGTTAGAAAGGGGAGAGTACAGAGAAGGAAAGGGAGGCAGAAAGGCCTGGGATAGCAAAGGGGTGTGACAGCCCTGCACCAGGCTGCCTCCAGGAAACCAGCCAAGAGATTGCAAGCCCATAAAGTGAAGGACTAACAGGCTTAATTGGAGGTGAGAGTTCAGGAACTGGGCTGACTGAGAACAAACTAAGGAGGGTCAGTCAGGAGCAGCTGAGGCCCCTCCAGAGACCAGACCAAGAAGCAGCGACAGGGACACATGGCAGGTAAAATAAGGAACATAGGCTCTGCAAAGGAACTTTACTCGTCAACAGCACAGAGTTGCAGATGAAGGCAAAATAATAACTGCCTGAACATAATTTTACACCTTCCCTGCTCTCTTGCCATTCCTGAGAGTCATTGGGAGGGTTGGTCAGTGTCTTGGGCGGGAGCAGAGCCCCTCCTGCCTCCATTCCTCCAGCTGTGTCTTCTGTTTCTTATGGTGGACTAGCTGTCTTGCTTGCTCACAGAGCTTGTTATTTTTAAAAGCAGGCTCTGACACTTTTTCTGTGTCTCTGCTTCCACTGAGGGTTTTCCATGCTCCAACCCCCCTGTGGGATTAGTGGGAAAAGTGTCATTAAAAGTCAATGGGTCTGTCAGTAGCAATGGGGGTAAAACAGTACACTTTTGATGGCCCTGTTTCAGCTGCCCAGACACAGTCTGTTCCTGGTACAAAATGGGGTTCTAATCCATGCTGATGGTTACAAGTACAAATAGTGTTCATAAAACCAAATGGAATTTATAACTGGCCACGGCCATATCCCCCAAACTGTCACGTGGACCACTACTGTTTAGCCAGAGAAAAATCAGGGATATAAGTCTCAGTTTACAGAACACTGGAAATGAGAACTCCGAGACCTGTGAACTGACTCATGACACCCTATGAGGTGTTAACTCCAAGACACGCTGCACTGGGATGCTTCCTAACACCACACCCAGTCATGGACTCTGTGTACAGCAGGCCTGGCTCAGCCAAGCAGATGCTGGGGTAAAGACAGGGGCTCCCCTGCTGCCACCTCTGATCCTCTCTGTGGAGAGGGGGTCTCTGCTACTGCTCCTTGAGGAGGGAACTGGGGGCCCCATGCTGTTGTTATAACAGGGCCTCATCCATTCCTTTCTTCATGACACGTTGGAAAAAGAAATATGCATCTCTGTACAAAGTAAGTTTTAAACCTGGCTTGTATTACTATTATTATTTATTTGTACTACTGAAGTGCCTAGAAACCATAGTCATGGACCAGGACGTCATTGTGCCCCAAGGAGTATACCAACATATGGTACAGTGTCTTCTGATAGAAGAAACCAGACACCTGAGAGTTTCATTACTGTGACTAGCTTATATGAGAAATTACTGCTATTAATTCACATTGTGGTAATGCCTCAGAGCTCCCAGTGATGCCTAGACCCATGTTGTACTAGGCACTGTATAAAAGGCCCAAAGAGCTTGTAAGCTAAGATATAAATATTTGAAACAATCTTTTACACAAATACTCATTTTAGATGTGGGCTGTCACCGAAATAGTTGACAATGGTGCCTGTTAAGAAACCCATCCCAGTTAGTCAAAATATCGAACATTGGGAATATGTAAATAAACTTGAAAATATTGAGTATGTATGAAGAATATATCGGGGCCCAGGAAGGAAATAAAATAGAAATTTGATCAAGATACATGTCTGCTTGATTCGTCTTTCCCTTCCTCCACCCAATTCAATCAATCTTCACTTGACAAGGTTCTTAAAGTAGGTGTGACATACCATTATGCTAGGTACAAAATTGACCTATGCTGATGATAATGACATAGAGTCTACCCTCTCATGCGGAAAAAATTGTAAGAGGTCATAATGGGGAACAAAGGTTGGTGCGGTTTCCCTTATTGGAGTTCCCCCAAATTCATTTGCTGTGGAAACAGGGTTTGTCCACCCATGGAGACCCTGTGCCTTCCTGCTGCCTTCAGGGTCTCTGCTCCTTATTGAAACGGTTCTAGTGCAACCTTGCTGACAGGGTCTCCTTTGCCAAAAACTGCTCTTGGAGTCCTTCTGGACAGGGTGGATTTGATTTAAATCAAATTGATTTAAATCANTCTTAAAGTAGGTGTGACATACCATTATGCTAGGTACAAAATTGACCTATGCTGATGATAATGACATAGAGTCTACCCTCTCATGCGGAAAAAATTGTAAGAGGTCATAATGGGGAACAAAGGTTGGTGCGGTTTCCCTTATTGGAGTTCCCCCAAATTCATTTGCTGTGGAAACAGGGTTTGTCCACCCATGGAGACCCTGTGCCTTCCTGCTGCCTTCAGGGTCTCTGCTCCTTATTGAAACGGTTCTAGTGCAACCTTGCTGACAGGGTCTCCTTTGCCAAAAACTGCTCTTGGAGTCCTTCTGGACAGGGTGGATTTGATTTAAATCAAATTGATTTAAATCATGATTTAAATTGCTAGTCAGGAAGACTCGATTTAATCATGGATTTCTACATAAAAGTGCATTCTTGTTGGTTGTTATAACCTTAATACATATTCTTCACAACTCAGAGATAGATGTAGGTTTTATTTTTAGAAGGTACACACTATACATTTTTTTTAAAGTGATTTATTTTGAAAACTTTTCAGATTAGTTTTACAGCAATATCAGAAAATGAATGATTGTTTGGTTATTTCATTTACCAAAGGTAATTGAAGCAGATATTTAGGAAGTCATTGGGAGGTGAACTATCTCCAATTCAACAGGTTAATCATTAATATTTGGAGGATATTCTTGCCATGCTGTATTAGGAGGAGAACATCACCAGACAGACATTTAAATTGTTTTAGTTAACTAAAACAACAACGTTATGTATTCTGGATTTTTTTTCTTCAACAGCAAACATATAATATTTTAACAAAACAAGCATATGAACTTTTGAATTTAGTTAAACATTCAAGTTTTTTTAAAATCAGGTTTTTTTTTGTTAAAATTGTTTAAAATAGTTAAATGAAATATTTAAAAAAAAATTAAATTG
>QXTE01000078.1:7346292-7406887 GCA_003942145.1 Platysternon megacephalum | reverse complement strand
TTCGGGGTAGTTTTGTTCTTTTTCCGACAAAAAGGCCTTGATTGCATCAAAACAGTTTATTAAGCGCACCAAAACCTTGCCATGACTTAGCCACCGAATGTTGCTGTGAAGTGGGATGTTGTTATAAGCACTGTTCATCTCTTCTAGCAGTGCTTGAAATTGTCTGTGAGTCAAAGCAGATTGAGCAACAAGGAAATTCACAATTCGCACCACTGTGTTCATCACATTATTAAGCTCTGAATTAGAAATTTTAGCACACAGGTTTTCTTGACGGATGATACAGTGAAATTTGACTGTCGGACGGCCAATTTGATCTTCAAGTAACTTTACAAATCCCTTCTGTTTTCCGACCATGGCAGGAGCACCATCTGTTGTCACACTAAATATTTTTCTGATGTCAACTCTTCGTTCTTGAAAATANAGCACAATATCTTGCAACAACTGCCAAACGTGGAACGTCGTTTATATCCACGCTCTCATCAACTGCAACACTAAACACTGCTGTGTCTTTCAATGCAGTCGTCTGCTTTTCCTTAATGTTTTCTGCCATTTCACTTATGCGTCTCTCAACTGTTCTGGCAGAGATGGGCAGTTCTTTTATTCTAGATATGATTGTATCTTTATTTGGCAAATCACTGAACAAAATCTCTGAACTGCTGAGAAAAACTTCTTTTATATATTCCCCATCTGTAAACGGCTTTCCGTTTTTTGCAATGCACTGTGCAATCTTGTAACTTCCTTCTGTAGCTTGATTTTTACTTACACTTAAGCTTTTAAAAACACTGCTTTGCTTCTCATAGGCTGCTCCTGCCTTTTTGATTGATTCAGTCTTGTCTGCTTCGTCAAGAAAGGTTTTCTCGTGCTTCGTTTCAAAATGTCGTCAAACACTTGATGTGCGACAAATAACACTTTCATAACAGAAAGCACAAATAGCACGGTCCTTCTTTTCAATAAATCCAAATGCGTCTGTCCAAGCAGGCTGAAATGATCGGACATCTAGCTTCGCTTTCTTAGGAGCTGCCATTTTGTCAAATGTTCCCTTCAACTCTCAGTGGGGAAAAAAATGGCGATAGAAGGCAGGCACAAGGTCAAACGCAGTGTGGTCTGATATAAGCAATTTTAAGATGGGGGTGCTGAGCTTCACACCCTCTTGCTTTGTGTGCAACCCTCACTGTCCCAGGCTGGAGACAGTGGGCCACAGTGGGGAGGCTGCAGAGCCCTGATTCAAGGCCAGGAGCAGAGCCCAGGGTGGTCTTCTGGGATTCCAGGCCAGAAAGCAGGCTGAGCAAGGCTGGAGATCCCGACCTGGCTGGCAGGAGGTCAGCAGCTGGAACCCCAGATCAGCAGCTGAGGTGAGTAGAGCTGGCGGCTGGTAGGGCTGAGCAGGGCCGGAGGCCTGGACCCTGTCTGGCAGGGGGCCTACGCAAGGTGAGTGGGGCTGCGGCAGGGGGGGACCCCAGCTGGCAAGGGGCCAGCAGCGGGAACCCCAGACTGGCGGCGAGCGGCTCAGCCCACCCCCGCTCTGTGGTTTCAGCTGCTGGCTCCTTCCAGCTGGGGTCTCAGCCCCCTGCCAGCCTGGGGTTCCTTTCCCCAGGCCAGCAGCGGGTGCTGAGTGGGGCTGAGGTGGGGGGGACCCCGGCTGGCAAGGGGCCAGCAATGGGAACCCGAGACCGGCAGCGAGCGGCTCAGCCCACCGCCGCTCTGGGGTTTCAGCTGCTGGCTCCTACCAGCTGGGGTCTCAGCCCCCTGCCAGCCTGGGGCAGGGCCGGCTCTAGGCACCAGCAAAACAAGCAGGTGCTTTGGGCGGCACATTTGCACGGGGCGGCATTTGGGCCATCCTTGTTTGTTTGTTTTTTAGCCTCACTTCCTCCCCTCTCCCAACCCTGCAGAAGCAGAGCCACGGAGCAGCTGGGGATCCAGCATGGGAGCTGAGAACCCACGGGACCCTGGGAGCTGTAGTTCCTTGCCTAGCTCCCTGCCTATAGAGCCAGCCCTGGAGCAGGGAAAGAACTACATTTCCCAGCATTCCCTTGGCCGCTATCAACAGGAAAGGGAGGGGTAGGGAGCGAGGTAGCTGAGACCTTAAGCTGCAGCTTGCTGTGAGTCGAAAGGGGTGGTACTGTGAATGGGGGACAAGTGTGCCCAGCCCAAGGAGTAGGCGGCTTTGCCCCAGAGATCCCCTTCAGCAGACTACCCCAGACTGGATTAGGGACACTGGTGTGACCTCACTTTGCAGCCCCCAAAGAAGGAACTGGGTGGACTAAATGGACAGTGCCCCTCTCTATCTGAAGCCTAGCAAGGAAGGTCCGTGGATCCCACTAGAATTTCAAATGAAAAGTAAGGGAGGGGAGGCTCTACTAGAGGGCTTGGGCAGCTTTAGATACAGTACCCGGCACTTAGGAGCATTTCCACTTCTGAGCCATGGAAGCAGAAATTGACTTTTCCTTTCCAGGTTTAGCCAATATTCAGAAAGGGAATCTAGCACCTGCCTTCCAGATTTGAACACCCTCAAAATTCAGGAGTGCTCACGCTCAATTTGGGCAGCTGTTACTTCATTTCTCCCAAATCAAATATACTGATCCACTGTAACTTGCTGTAGAAAAAGTAGGATAAAATTGAGCAAGAAATGCTTCCCAGTGGTTATTAGGACTGGAATTGCTATTTTCAACAGCCATTGCTTTTATTTTTATTTTTTTTTTTTTTTAGTTTTATTTGTTTAAAAGGAAGCATTGGCAAATTCCCCATAGAAACAAAGAGTGGAACAAAAGAATAATAAAGGCACCTCAAGGTTTCCTCATTTATGCATCCAGATATCCTCCAATCACACAAGCTGAAAATTGTTCCACTTTACTGCAGTTCTGTAACCATATGGGAACCAAACCTGTCTGTGTTCTGTACACATCCAAAGTTCCTGCTGAATGACCCGCCCTGGGAGAGAGTTACCAGTGACCCAGGGCTGGGGCGGCAGGGGGGTCGGGGGAGGGCACTAGTACGGGGCAAAGGGGGTAGCCCAGCGCTGGGGTGGCAGGGGGTGTGGGTGGGTGCAGGGCCGGTGCAACCCATTAGGCGACCTAGGCGGTCGCCTAGGGCGCGAACATTTGAGGGGCGCCGGTGCCCCGGCCAGCCGTGGAAATTTGGGGGCGGGACCTGCCGCCGCCGCTGTTAGGGGCGGCATTTCAGGGACGGGACCTTCCGCCGCCTAGGGCGCCGGAAATGCTGGCGCCGCTACTGGGTGGGTGGGGGGAGAACCCAGGGCTCCTGGATGTTTGCTTCCTCTTTAGGTGGCTCCCTGTTCAACAATTCTTTGAAATGCTCTGTCCAGCACATTTCTTGTTCTTTTTCGGTTGTTAGTAGGTGGCCTTGTTTTTTCCTGATGAGTGTTTGTTGGTGTCTGCCATTTACCACTGATAAGCCGCGTCATTTTGTAGACGGTTCCTTGTTCACCACAAGCAGCTGCATCCTCTGCTTGTGTTGCCAGATTATCAATATAATGCTGTTTGTCCACTCTCATAAGGCATTTGACCTCCTGGTGTGACTTGCTACACTGCTTGTGGTATTTGTCCTTTAGCTTCTGGGATTTTGTGTCTAAAACTTTTTTCTTCTGGGCTCGTCTGGTTTCTATGGCGTTCCATGTGCTGGGTGTAATCCACTTCCTTCCTTCCTTTTCTGCCTTTAGCCTAGACAGGCTTCACTGCTCTGTTTATAAATTGCTGTTATGTTGTCCCACTTCTTGTTGATCTCCTCATCTGCATTCCCCTCCTCTTCATCAAGGTCTGCAAGTGCTTGAAACCTGTTCTTTAACTGCAAAACAAAAGCTTTCTGTATTTCAAGGGACTTTAGCTTGTCAATATCATAATGTCTATGTCTCTTGTTTGGTGAACTCACACTTCTGTTTTAGCTTGATGGAGGCTGTCACAAGGTCATAGTCACTTCTAACATCTGCATCCCTTCTCACTTTCACATCTGTCAGTGAGCGTCGCCATTTGCCATTGATCATGATATGGTAAATCTGGTTCTTATCTCTGCCATTTGGAGAACACCATGTCAGCTTGTGAATTTCATGATGTTAAAATAGGGTTCCGTCAATGACTAGGTCATTCATATTACAGAAATCAACAAGCCTCTCTCTGTTTTCATTCATGGTGCCACACCCATGTCTTCCCATTGCTCTGTCATTGTTTGTGTTATCCTTACCGACCTTGGCATTCAGGTCACCCATGACGATAGTTAGGTTGTGGCGTGGTACTTTCTCTAACTCTGCCTGTAGTGTAAGGTAGAATTTGTCCTTTACTACTTCATCACTGTCATTTGTCGGAGCATAGCACTGAATCAGGGTGATATTATGATGTTTCCCTTTCAGTCGGGCTCCCATAAGTCTGCTGCTGATGGATTTCCATTCAAGCAGGGAATGCTCCACTCCTTTCTTCAAAAGGATGGCAACACTCTCATGGTCTTGTCCATCATCCTATCCAGAAAACAACAAAGTTTCTCCAGAGGTGGCTGTTAATCTTCCTGATCCCGTCCATCTGCTCTCGCTGACACCCAGGACATGTAAACTGTAGCGTCTCATCTCTGCTGTGACCTGAGCTAGCTTCCCTGTTTCGTACATTGTCCGTACATTCCAAAAACCAAGTCTTGGTGTTGAGCACTTTATTCTTCATGCCAGTGGCTTCCTTTCGGCTTTCACCACCGGCAGTCATACGGGTCATTGACTCCTGACGGCCATCACACACAGTAATGGTCGATTTCTCCATCGCTGTTTCCGTAAAATATGTTGTTTTTTATGGGACAGGGTTGTTAGCCCTGTGCCTAGCCCCCAACCTGGAGGACCAGGGTGCAAGGCCGTCCCTAGCTATTTTGGAGCCCTACGCAGGCCTCTGTGGGGAGGGCGGGGGCTGGCCCCAGGCCTCTGCGCAGCGGTGGGGTGGGGCTGGCTTGGAGGGGCAGGGGGGAACCACCCCCCAGCACTCACCGGTGGCTTGGCTGGGGCTGGGTCGCTGCACTTCCCACCGCCGGTGAGTGCAGGCCTGGCCCTGCTACAGTCCTCAGGGGAGTGGGGGCGGAGCAGGGACGGGAAGGGGGCGGAGCAGGGCAAGGGCTTTGGGGAAGGGGTAGAGTGGTGCTGGGGCGGGGCTGGGGCAGAGCAGGGGTGGGGGCCATGGGGAAGAGGCGGGGCAGGGGCTGGAGCAGTATGCCGCTGCGCCGGGCACCAGGAAATGTGGTGCCCCAAATTTCCTGGTGCCCTACGCGGCTGCGTACTTTGAGTATGGGTAGGGATGACCCTGCCAGGGTCTGTGTTTTGTCTGGCCCCTCCCCCACAGACCAATCCGGCATGGTTGAACCTACCAGGAGCAAAAAGCCCCCGCCGACACAGACTCCGGGGATCATTAGAGCACTCAAGCTGTCCCGCCACGATAAGGCACGGACACCAGAGGACAGAGAAATGTAAGTACAATATTTATATTCCCATAGATTTATTTTATAATTATATGGTGAAAATGAGAAAGTAAACTTTTTTTTTAGAAATAGTGTGCAGTGACACTTCTGTATTTTTACGTCTGATTTTATAAGCAAGTAGTTTTGAAGTGAGGTGAAACTTGGGGGTATGCAAGACAAATCAGACTCCTGAAAGGGGTACAGTCGTCTGGAAAGGTTGAGAGCCACTGATCTAGTACAGTCCTCGGCACTGAGGCAGGACTAAGTATTATCTAGGTCAGGGGTAGGCAACCTATGGCATGCGTGCCAAAGACGGCACATGAGCTGGTTTTGAGTGGCACTTACACTGCCCGGGTCCTGGCCACCGGTCTTGGGGGCTCCACTGCTGGCCTGTGGTACCGGCCCCCTGCCAGCTGGGGTTCTGTCCACCAGTCCCACTCAGCCCGCTACCGGCCCCGGGTCCCGGCCTCCGGTCTGGGGGGCTCTGCTGCCGGCATGGGGTCCCTGCTGCCGGCCCGGGGCTCTGCAGCTGCCCCCAGCTAGGGCAGTGAGGGGTCCAGACAGGGGCAAGAGGGGGCACAGCTCAGCACCCCAACCTTAAAAATTGTTCCAGCGCCACTGTACTGGTATATTTTTAAGTCCTGATTTGCTGCTTACATCACTATCACGCCATGTGGAACAACACACTGTGTTTTACGTTGAGATTAGAATGTACATGCAAGAACTGGAATCAGAATTTTCTGACAGATTTCAGGATTTCCAGTGATTTGGCCCAATGCTTTCTTTTCTAATTAACCCTGAAAAGTCCAACGAACGCGACTTGGATTTGTCTGTATTTCAGTGGATGGGTGTTGAAGATTTCGAAATGCAGCTCATTCAGTTAAAAAGCTCAGAATTGTGGGCATCAAAGTTTGGAGATCTGCGTAGTGCACTTGAAGCCACCGAGAGAGATCATGGGGCCTCTATTCTGACCTGCTGGACGTCCCTGCCAGTGAAATTTAACTGTTCGAAGAAAATTGCGTTTGCAACACTTTCAGCATTTGGATCCACATACCTGTGTGAACAAATATCTTCACATATGAAATCTGTCCTCTGTCCCTCTCGGAGCTGGTTAACAACTGATCATTCAGAAGCCTGTGTGCAGCTTAAAGTATCCAAATACGTGCCAGACATTGGAAAACTCAGCAAGGAAAAGCAAGGGCAAGAATCACACTAAACTGATAAGATTTTAATTTAATTTTAAATCAAGCTTCTTAAACATTTTTAAAACCTTATTTACTTTACATGCAACAATAGTTTAGCTATATATTATAGACTTATAGAAAGAGACCTTCTAAAAACATATTACTGACACGCAAAACCTTAAATTACAGTGAATAAATCAAGACTCAGCACACCACTTCTGAAAGGTTGCCGACCCCTGATCTAGACCATCTCTGACAGGCGTTTGTCTAACCTCTTCCGAAAAACCTCAAATGACGGAGATTCCACAACCTCCATGGGTAATATGTTCCAGTGCTTAACTATCCCTTACAGTTAGGAAGTTTTTCCTAATGTCTAACCTAAATCTTCCTAGCTCAAATTTAAGCCCATTATTTCTTTTCCTGTCCTTGATGGATAAGGAGAACAATTTATTACCCTCCTCTTTATGACAACCTTTTACGTACTTGAAGACTGCTATCATGTCCTCCCTCAGTCTTCTCTTCTCCAGACTAAACAAATCCATTTTTCTTTCAATTTTTGCTAATCATAGGTCATGTTTTCTAGACCTTTAATCATTTTTGTTGCTCTCCTCTGGACTTTCTCCAGTTTGTCCACTTCTTTTGCAAAGAGTAATGCCGAGAACAGGACAGCGCTTGAAAAGAAATTAGTGTCTCAGTCCTTATCCAAATGCTTTACCTTTGTCAGTCACAGTCAATCACTCCTTTTAGCTAACAGCATTTCAGTTATTTGGTTTATAGTTGATTTGCTCTCCTCACTTTCTGTGGTCCTACAGGAAATCTGTGTAGGCTGCATTCAAAGTATTGATGGGTTTTGAGATAAGCATATAAAATATTAATTTCCCATGGATTTCTGTTGGCTCTGTAGGCCACTATCTTTTTCCCATAAGCCCAGCTGAGTCACTTCAGGATCTGTAAACCTTCACCTCACTGATCATCTGCCTTTGTTCTCTCTCTGAGACCAAATTCCAATTTAAAGCGGTTAGCTTAATAGCTAAATGTAAATTCAAGAGCTGGCCAGCAGAATTTCCCTCCTGTGAAAAATTTCACCATTTTGAAAAAAATGGTTTGCCCCAAATTGGACAAAAGGTTTAAAAAAAAAAATATTTAAGGGAGAACTGGAATGGGCCTTTTCATGTTGTTCCCTGGGCTTCCCAGGCAGCTGCTTCCCCTGGCTTGCTCACAACCTCCCAGGATCCCTGGCAGGTGGCTCCCCAACCTGTCAGCTCCCAAATTCCTGGGCAACTGCCCTTCCAGACTGCCTGAGTCCTCCCTGTCATCTTCACATCAGATCATGTTCTGCACTGATACAACCCAGGGATCATTTCTCTAATGCTCCAGGACCTCAGGGGACATTTCAGATTGGGGGGGGGGGGGGAGGAGCAACTTTAACTGTGATTCCAGGAGCTACTTAGGCACCTGAAAACTCTCTAGTTTTTTTGGCATATAACTTAGAAATTAGCTGACAGAAAGAAAAAATATATACAAACACCAGTAAAAGCCATATTTTAATTTTATATGTAAATTTTAGAACAACCAGGAGATAATACAGCAAGATATTCCCAATTCAAAGCCTTGAAGGAACGTAAGAACGGCTGTACTGGTTCACACCAAAGATCTATCTAATCCAGTATCCTGTCTTCTGACTGTAGCCAATGCCAAGTGCTTCAGAGGGAATGAACAGAATGGGTAATCATCAAGTGCTCCATCCCCTGTTGTCCACTCCCAGCTTCTGGCAAACAGAGGCTAGTAGGGACACTGTCACACTCAGACTATGGGGTTGTATCCCTGCCCATCCTGGCTAATAGCCATTGATGGACCTATCCTCCGTGAACTTATCTAATTCTTTTTTTAACACTATTATAGTTTTGTCCTTCACAACATCCCCTGGCAATGAGTTCCACTGTGAAGAAGTACTTCCTTTTGTTTGTTTTAGACCTGCTACCTATTAATTTCCTCCCCTAGTTATGATCAGATCCCCCCTTAGTCGCCTCTTTTCCAAGATAAACAGTCTGTCTTTTTAATCTCTCCTCATATGGAAGCTGTTCCATACCCTTAATCATGGGCGTACCATGGATTTATATAGCGGCATTATGATTTTCTGTCTTATCTATCCCTTTCCTAATGGTTCCTAACATTCTGTCAGCTTTTTGACTGCTGCTTCACATTAAGCAGATGTTTTCAGAGAACTATTCACAGTGACTCCAAGATCTCTTTCTTAAGTGGTAACAGCTAATTTAGACCCCATCATTTTGTATGTATAGCTGGGATTATATTTTCCAATATACATTACTTTGCATTTAATTTCCTATATCAGTTTGAGCTTTAATACAAGAACTAATAACTTTTACCGGTAAATAAAATTCATGCAGAATATGTGCTCACTGTCATTGTCCTTCCTAAATCACACTAATCACTTTCAAACACCCACATACTTTTTTATTTTAATTTATATTACTGTGACCGGGGTCCCAATGGGGAGCCAGCTGTGGTCACTCAATTAGGCCTGGTCTACACTACGATTTTAGTTCAAATTTAGCAGCGTTATAGCGAATTAACCTTGTACCCGTCCACACAACGAGGCCATTTAATTCGATTTAAAGTGCTCTTAAAATCGGTTTCTGTACTCCTCTCCGACGAGGGGAGTAGCGCTGAAATCGACATTGCCGGTTCGAATTAGGGTTAGTGTGGACGGAATTCGAAGGTATTGGCCTCCGGGAGGTATCCCACAGTGCACCATTGTGACCGCTCTGGACAGCAATCGAAACTCGGATGCTCTGGGCAGTTGGACAGGAAAAGCCCCGCGAACTTTTGAATTTCATTTCCTGTCTGCCCAGCCTGGTGAGCACAGGTGACCACACAGAGCTGAACAGCACAGGTAGCCATGCAGTCCGAGAACCGCAAACGAGCACCAGCATGGACCACACGCGAGATACTGGATCTGATCGCTATATGGGGAGAGGATTCCGTGCTCGCAGAACTGCGTTCCAAGAGACGGAATGCAAAAATTTTCGACAAGATCTCCAAGGGCATGATGGAGAGAGGCCACAATCGGGACTCCTATCAGTGCCGTATTAAGGTGAAGGAGCTCCGACAGGCCTATCAGAAAACCAAGGAGGCAAACGGACGGTCCGGGGCAGAGCCGCAGACATGCCGCTTCTACGAGGAGCTGCATGCAATTCTCGGGGGGGCCGCCACCACTACCCCACCCCTGACCGTGGACTCCGAGGAGGGGTTAATCTCATCCTTGAATGACGAATCTGCGGACGGGGAAGAGGAGGAGGAGGAGGAGGACGAACTTGTGGAGAGCACACAGCACTCCATTCTCCCCGACAGCCAGGAGCTGTTTCTGACCCTGACCGAAGTGCCCTCCGAACCCTCCCAAGGCGGCATCGCAGACCCCCTGGAAGGGACCTCTGGTGAGTGTACCTTTTCAAATATATCAAACATGGTTTAAAACAAGTATTTGTTTAATGATTAATTTGCCCTGGGGACTTGGGATGCATTCGCGGCCAGTACAGCTACTGGAAAAGTCTGTTAACGTGTCTGGGGATGGAGTTGAAATCCTCCAGGGACATCTCCATGAAACTCTCCTGGAGGTACTCCAAAAGCTTTTCCAGAAGGTTTCTGGGCAGGGCAGCCTTATTCCGTCCTCCATGGTAGGACACTTGACCGCGCCATGCTAGCAGCAAGTAATCCGGTATCATTGCTTGACAAAGCTTGGCAGCGTATGGTCCCGGTGTTTGCTGGCATTCAAGCAACATCCGTTCTTTATCTTGCTGTGTTATCCTCAGGAGAGTGATATCGTTCAGGGTAACCTGTTTGAAATACGGGAATGTAATTAAGGGGACAGAGGTGGCCCCGTTCCTACTGGGCTGTTTGCCTGTAGCTGAAAAGAAATCTTTCCCTGCAGTTAGCCAAGCGGGCGGGGGGGAGTGGGTGGACAATGGCGCTGAGGTTTTCGCGTTTGGCTAGCAGGGGTCTTCCCTGATACCAGCCACGCGGTGGGGGGAGGGGTAACGCGATCATCCCACAGAAGTGGATGGGGGGGCTAGTTTGTTATCTGCATGGATCTTCCATGATACCAGCCACGTGGTGGGGGGAGGGGGTCAACCGATCATCCCACAGAATTGAATGGGTGGTGGGTGGGGGTTATTATGTTATCTGATGCTGCACGGTAACAGGAAAACCGCAGCACGTAAAGGGCTTTGCTTGCTATGGGAAAGGAGGGCGCTGATTTAATGCAGAAGCCGCAGGACAATGGCTTACCATGGCTGCATACAAGCCGAATTCTGTTGCCCGGCCCTGCGTCTGCTGTGATCTCTAACACCAAAGCCGCGGGCACTCAATATAAGATGCAAAATGCGACCTTGTACATTGCTATGTAATGTGAAAAGTGTTCACCGTGAAAGAGTATAAGCATTGTTCTATAAAATGTATCTTTTTACATACTTCTCTCCCTTTTTTTCCCTCCTCCTGCAGCTGCAAATTTTTCAATCCTCCCGCCCCCGGCCCGAAGGCTCTCCCAGATAAGGCGGCGAAAGAGACGCACGCGAGACGACATGTTCTCGGAAATTATGCAATCGACCCGGGATGAGAGAGCTAATTTCAATGACTGGAAGGACACTGTATTAAAATTCCGGAAAGAGGCCAGTGACCGTGAGGAGAAGAGGGACCAACGGGAGGACATGAGGGACCAACGGGAGGAGAAAAGGGACCAACGTGAGGAGAGAAGGGACGAACGTGAGGAGAGGAGGGACGCCCGAGACGAGAAGTGGCGGGATGCAACGCTGGGGCTGCTGCGTGAGCAGACAGACATGCTCCGGCGTCTGGTGGAGCTCCAGGAACGGCAGCTGCAGGATTACCGAGTGCCGCTGCAGCCCCTCTATAACCGCCCTCCCCCCTCCCCAAGTCCCGTAGCCTCCTCACCCCGACGTGTAAGAACGCGGGGGGGGAGGCTCCGTGCACCCTGCCACTCCACCCCATTAGAGAGCCCAAGCAAAAGGCTCTCATTATTTTGAATGTTTTTCCTGCCCTGTTCCTTCACTCCTACCCTCCTCCCAAACCCCACCCGGACTACCTGGTTATTTCTCTCCCTATGTTCATTACCACCCGTTAATAAAAAGTTCTTGAGTTGTAAACGAAACTGACTTTATTTTTTTCAAATCAAACTGGGATCGAAGGGGGAAGGGGGAAGGGTGGGTTGCTTACAGGGAATGAGTGAATCAAGGGGGCGGGTTTTCAACAGGGACAAACAAACATAACTTTCACACAGGAGCCTGGCCAGCAATGAAACTTGTTTTCAGAGCTTCTCTGATGCGCACCGCTTCCCGGTGTGCTCTTCTAATCGCCCTGGTGTCTGGCTGCGCGTAATCAGCGGCCAGGCGGTTTGCCTCAGCCTCCCACCCCGCCATAAAGGTCTCCCCCTTGCTCTCACAGAGATTGTGGAGCACACAGCAAGCTGCAATAGCAATGGGGATGTTGGTTTGGCTGAGGTCCGAGCGAGTCAGTAACGAGCGCCAGCGACCTTTTAAACGTCCAAAGGCACACTCTACCACCATCCTGCACTTGCTCAGCCTGTAGTTGAACCGCTCCTGACTACTGTCCAGGCTGCCTGTGTATGGCTTCATGAGCCACGGCATTAAGGGGTAGGCTGGGTCCCCAAGGATAACGATGGGCATCTCAACATCCCCAATGGTAATTTTCCGGTCTGGAAAGTAAATCCCTTGTTGCAGCCGTTTAAACAGACTAGTGTTCCTGAAGACGCGGGCGTCATGAACCCTTCCCGGCCATCCCACGTTGATGTTGGTGAAACGTCCCTTGTGATCCACCATTGCTTGCAGCACCATAGAAAAGTACCCCTTGCGGTTTATGTACTGGCTGCCCTGGTGCTCCGGTGCCAAGATCGGGATATGGGTTCCATCTATCGCCCCACCACAGTTAGGGAATCCCATTGCAGCAAAGCCATCCACAATGAGCTGCACATCTCCCAGCGTCACTACCTTTTTTAGCAGCAGCTCAACGATTGCTTTGGCTACTTGCATGACAGCAGCCCCCACGGTAGATTTTCCCACTCCGAACTGATTACCGACTGACCGGTAGCTGTCCGGTGTTGCAAGCTTCCACAGGGCTATCGCCACTCGCTTCTCAACTGTGAGGGCTGCTCTCATCTTGGTGTTCTGGCGCGTCAGGGCAGGGGAAAGCAAGTCACAAAGTTCCAGGAAAGTGCCCTTACGCATGCGAAAGTTTCGCAGCCACTGGGAATCGTCCCACACCTGCAGCACTATGCGGTCCCACCAGTCAGTGCTTGTTTCCCGGGCCCAGAATCGGCGTTCCACAGCAAGAAGCTGCCCCATTGCCAACATGATCTCCAAAGCGCCGGGGCCCGTGGCGCGAGACAATTCTGTGTCCATGTCCATGTCCGCATCACTCTCGTCGCCGCGCTGCCGTAGCCGCCTCCTCCTCGCCTGGCTTTTCTGGTCCTGGTTGAGCATAAACTGCACTATAATGCGCGTGGTGTTTACAATGTTCATGACTGCAAACTTGAGCTGAGCGGGATCCATCCTTGCCGAGGTATGGCGTCCGCTCAGTTCAACAAGGAAAAAAGGCGCGAAATGGTTGTCTGCCGTTGTTTTCACGGAGGGAGGGGGAGGATGTTCCCAGAACCGCCCGCGACAATATTTTTTGTCCCATCAGGCATTGGGATCTCGACCCAGAATTCCAATGGGCGGGGGGGACTGCGGGAACTCTGGGATAGCTATGGGATAGCTACCCACAGTGCAACGCTCTGGAATTCGACGCTAGTCTTTGTACATGGACGCGCACCGCCGAATTAATCCGCTTACTGTGGCCGCGTACAATCGAATTTATACAATCGGTTTCATAAAATCGAATTCCGTAAATTCGGACTAATCCCGTAGTGTAGACGTACCCTGGTGAACTGCAAAGACTGGGGCAGACAATCCCCATAAAGCTGGTGGATATTCCAATACCTAGATTTACCAAGCCAGCATCTTTATTACCTTACTGGTTACTCAGAAGTCCAAACAACACTGTTCCCTTAAAGTGATCCAGCCTCAGGCCGCCATCCAGGTACCCACGTGAAATATGATGAAAATTTCTGTAAATCTTATTTCATCACATAAAATAATAGGTTCTACCAATGCCAAAGGATCGGACACATTACCTCCCAGGTTACTGAATGTTTCAGATCTTACCCAAATACATGCTACAGCCAATTCTTATTTAATAAATTTTAGTTTAGTTAAAAACAAAAGAGAGACTATGGTTAAAAGATCATTATACATACAGACATGAGTTCAATTCATTGAGGTTCAGATTCATAGCAGAGATGGTGAGCTTTGTAGTTGCAAAGAGTTCCTTTAGAATTCAGTTCATAGGTCATAGTTCAATGTCCAAATCTCATATTCAGGGCATACCAGCATAACTGGGACCTCAGTCTTGCGACTCAAACTTCCCCTGATGAGGACCCAAGGATTTTTTATACAATTTCATGTCCTCTTTGATTTCCTCTGGGAACAAAAGGTAATTAGGATGATTTGAAGGAGGTACTTCACTGGTACTTAGCTATACAAATTAACATAAGGCCATTTGCTTGTTCCTCCACCATTCACAGTACATTTCAAAGAGAGCTGAATACCGAGATGTCCCGTGTTTACAATTCATTTAAATGATAGGATCTTCTTTGGACCTCTGAATTATCAGAATACAGCATAGACAGGGACTGTTGATTACATTGTTGACCCTGCTTATACATATGTAAATACACAAAAACACAAACATTATCTCCCTACATGTCTTTTGAGGTTATTTATTTTGCAGGATATTTAACCCTTTCTAGCCATGCATCACAATTATGTTTTGGAAAATGTAAGCAAGCAAATATATGCCGTCTTAATTTGTATAACCCATTAAAAAGTTATGAAGTCTAAAGTAGTTGAGTTCCCCCTCAGACGTTCTTCTAAAACATGGACTAACTAACAAATTAGAGGAGGAATTTGTTTTCGCACTAGCTTTTAAAAAAAGAAAGACCAAAAGCTTTTAAAGTGATAATTGGAAAGAAAATATTACAATAGGAAACCCTGTTGGCCAATCTATCAGCTCTAAGACATCTGAACGTGTATTTCCAGTAGATAAAAAGGTTATCATTTTTTTCCGATGGCAATGTGTGTTCTTTTCCTATTAAGTTACTCAGTAATTAGAAATTAAGTCTTAAACATTATAATCTATTTATACAGTGCATTTGATATTTCTTCAGCACAAATGAAAACACACTCCAGTTCAAGATAGTAAAGGTGTAAAGATTCAAAACATAAAAATGAATTTAAAAATTGAACTTGTATTTACAAATCACTAATCTAAAAACCTGTTTTAGCCTCTGGAAACTGTTCAGTTTTATAATGTAATATAGAAATCCTAAGTATGTACCTACAGTGACCCAACTGGATGATTCTTACCCATGCCTTAATGAAAATATGACACTATACATCTTAAATGTTATTAAGAAAATTTGCCCTCTAAACAATGTCATTTTCTAGGGCATACTCAAATATTAAGTTTCAGAGTGGTAGCCGTGTTAGTCTATATCAGCAAAAACAACGAGGAGTACTTGTGGCACATCAGAGACTAACAGATTTATTTGGGCATAAGGTTTGGTGGGCTAAAACCCACTTCATCAGCTGCATGGAGTGGAAAATACAGTAGGCAGTTATATATACACAGTACATGAAAAGATGGGAGTTGCCTTACCAAGTGGGGGGTCAGTGCTAATGAGCCAATTCAATTAAAGTGGAAGTGGGCTATTCTCAACAGAAGAATACCAAGGGAGGAAAATTAGTTTTTGTAGTGACCCAACACAATTTCCCCATACTAATTTCCCCCTACTGTTACTCACACCTTCTTGTCAACTGTTTGAAATGGGTCACCCTGATTACATTGGCCTCATTCCCACTACAAAAGTGATTTTTTCCTCCTTTGGTATTCTACTGTTGAGAATAGCCCACTTCCACTTTAATTGAATTGTCTCGTTAGCACTGACACCACACTTGGTAAGGCAACTCCCATCTTTTCATGTACTGTGTATATATACCTGCCTACTGTATTTTTCACTCCATGCAGCTGATGAAGTGGGTTTTAGCCCACCAAAGCTTATGCCAAAATAAATTTGTTAGACTCAAATATTAAGGAAGTTAGTAAAGAGACCTGTTCTAAGGCTGTAACAACCTGGTAGGATGAAGAGCACTCCAGGAATTATGTGTTTGGTTTTTTAAAAAGGCCCAGACCAAGGGTACATTGACTAGATCAAGAAAGAAAACCTGTTTATTTTCTGATTGAGAAGCAGAGATATGTACAGTAACTTCCTCTGATTTCCATCAGGAGCAACTGAAATGTATAAGGGAAGCACTGACTGTTACACTGAAAATAAAACTGATCAGCTTTGTGAGAGAGGCTTAAGGAGATCAGCAGTCCTCAGCTTTCTTCTCTCCACGAAGGCGAGCCAGAAACTGCTCTCATCCTGTCAGCTGGGTAAGGAGGAGTTATTTACTCACATGGAGTGCTTTGAGTGCACCTCTGTTCCCCGCAGAGGCGGATTTACATTAAAACACAGAGTGCCCTGCCATGGGGCCCCACAACAACGGGGGGGCCCAGGGCCAGGCAGCTGCGGGGGCAGAAGCTTGGTCCTGCTGGCTCCTGCTGCAGGCTCTGCCCCCACCGGCATCCAAGCTCCCCACTCCCCCACCTCCTCCCCCGAGCGTTACGCGTTCCTGCCCCTCCCGCTCCCTCCCTGTGCTGCCCCCGCCACCAAACAGCTGTTTGCCGGCACTTAAGTTTCTCCAGGAGCGGGGGAGGAGCGGGGCCGCAGCGCACTCGGGGGAGGAGGTGGAGAAGAGGCGGGGGTGGAGCCTTGAGGAAGGGGGTGGAATCGGGGTAGGGCAGAGCAAAGGCGAGGCCTCCGCACTCCCCCTACATGTACCCCCCCTGCTGTGAGCCTCTCAGGGCAGGGGGCTGGGGTAGGGCAGGGAGCACCCCACCGTCCCAGACCACACCCCCTGCCCTGACTCCTGCACCCCCCTCACACACCTTCAGCCCCCTGCCCTCCCTGACTCCTGCACCCCCCACACCCAACCAGCCCCCCCACACCCCATGCCCTGACTCCTGCACACACATACACACACACACATCCCCACCCTGAGCATCAAACGGGAGCTCCTGCACCCCCCTCCCACATTCCCACCTGCATCCCTCGCACCAAACGGGAGCTGCCCCAGGTAAGCGCTCCACACCCCAACCTCCTGCCCCAACCCTGAGCCCCTCCTGCATCCTAACTCCTGGCCAGACCATGCACCCCAACCCCCAGCCTGCTCCTGCACCCTAATGCCCTCCCAGCCCCCGCACACCCAGCCCCGGGCCCCCTCCCCGCACCCTGACCCCCAGCCAGACCCTGTACCCTAACCTCCAGCCTGCTCCTGCACCCTAACTTCCTCCCAGACCCTGCACCCCCAGCCCTGAGCCCCCTCCTGCGCCCTAAGTCCTGGCCAGACCCCGCACCCCAATGTTTTTTTACATTTTTTGTTATAAAGCGCTCTTATCCAATTGTTAGCTAATGGTACAAACAATATTTGGAAAGATCATTAAGTGGTCCGCAGAGACCCTCGGCGATTTTCAAGTGGTCTGTAGAAAAATAAGTTAGACTACAAAAACAATCAAGGTACCTCACTTTATTTTCATTTACTTCCTATTACTTATAAGAGGAGGATGAAGAAAAAAAAAAGAAAAATGGGGGTGGGGGGAGATAAGAGACTGTTCTTTTTCTTGGCTGGGTCCCAAGGAGGGGCCCCAAAAATGAAGCTGAGCATAGGGCCCCACTAACTCTAAATCCTCCACTGGTTCCCCGGGTTGCTAGCACTGCTACTGGCTCAGAGGGCTGGCAGGGGGGTTTCTAATGGGGCACAGGCTCTCAGCTGCCCAGCTGGTGGGGGCACTTGGGACCCTCATTAGACTCGCTCTGCAGACAGCAATGCAGACAGCTCTCCCTCTCCCTCTCCCAGCCACAGAGCAGCAGCCCACACAGCTGGAAAACTTACATTTCCCACAGTCTGGAGTGCAGAGGAAGGGGGGTGGGGGGCGGGGGAGATCTGTTGATCCAGCTCCGTTGGGACAGCCCTGTCAGCCTTCGGGTTCCTCCTGTGAGACCGCGGAGCAGCAGTTCATTTTCCTGTGTGCACTCTCGGCTGGCAGAGACTCACGCTGTGGACTCGGTTACACGGCGCCTGGAAGTTCTGTTTCCAAAGCCCTGTTCTTCCCAAGGAGAAGGTGAGGAGGAGGAAAACCAAGGAGCAGTAATCCGATCTCACTGAGGGTAAGGAGGCTGAAATAACAGGCATAGATTCTCCTCGAAGAAGGGTTAATCTGCACCTGGAATCTCCTCAAAGAGCACTAATAATATTATAGTCTGCACATGTCCTTTTGCATCTGTGGCTTGGGTGGAGAGGGGAGGGGAAGCCGATGACTGATGTGTATGAAAAACATAAGGTTAAAAAGGTGTTTGATAACTGTTTAAAAATAGTCTAAGGGGGTCTAAGCATCCTGGATGAAAACCAGTCTAGCTAGCAGGATATAGATATGAGACGGAGCAACTCATACGGTTTTTAGAGGTAGACAATATAAAGTATCTGTGTAACTTTATTTGTATCAGAGATTAAATGGAAGCATCTGATTCTTGCAGGGTAAGGTCTGGTGAGTTGTTAGCACCCTTCAGAGCATTCATTTGAGCAACCTACCTGGCACTCTTAGAACAGCTACCTAGATAGTCCTTTAAAACGGCTCTCTTTGCTCTTGATTTGTTGTAAATGTAACAGTGTATAAAACAATTTTGCACATACAATTATGAGAACTGCGTGGTAATACTAGAATAGATTTTTTTTCTTAATTAACAGAAGGCCAGCTCCTCAGCTGATATATTTTGACATTTACTCTACTGAAGTCAAGGGTGTTACATCCACTTATACCAGCTGTGGGTCTGTCCCATTTTTTTCCCTCGGGGGTTGATTAGAGGTGGTCGATTTGATTGCATCTTATTTAGTTCACAAAGAGAAAATACCAGGGGTACTTAGCCTAAAGGAGAAAGAAATAACAAGAACCAAAGGCTGGATGCTGAAGCCAGACACATTCAAATAAAGCACAGGTTTTAAACCAGGTTTTTACCCACTGGAACAAACTATCAAGGGCAGTGGTGGATTCTTTGTCTTCAAATCAAGACCGGATACTTTACTACAAGATAAGTTTGAGCCAAACATAAGTTATTGGGTTCAATACAGGGGTAAATGGCAGAAATTTAATAGCCTGTGATATACATCCTGTCAGACTAGAACAGGGGTAGGCAACCTATGGCACGCATGCCGAAGGCAGCACGCGAGCTGATTTTTCAGTGGCACTCACACTGCCCAGGTCCTGGCCACCGGTCCGGGGGGGCTTTGCATTTTAATTTAATTTTAAATGACGCGTCTTAAACATTTTAAAAACCTTATTTACTTTACATACAACAATAGTTTAGTTATATATTATAGACTTCTAGAAAGAGACCTTCTAAAAACATTAAAATGTATTACTGGCACGCGAAACCTTAAATGTGAGTGAATAAATGAAGACTCGGCACACCACTTCTGAAAGGCTGCCGACCCCTGGACTAGAATGATGTNGAAGCATCTGATTCTTGCAGGGTAAGGTCTGGTGAGTTGTTAGCACCCTTCAGAGCATTCATTTGAGCAACCTACCTGGCACTCTTAGAACAGCTACCTAGATAGTCCTTTAAAACGGCTCTCTTTGCTCTTGATTTGTTGTAAATGTAACAGTGTATAAAACAATTTTGCACATACAATTATGAGAACTGCGTGGTAATACTAGAATAGATTTTTTTTCTTAATTAACAGAAGGCCAGCTCCTCAGCTGATATATTTTGACATTTACTCTACTGAAGTCAAGGGTGTTACATCCACTTATACCAGCTGTGGGTCTGTCCCATTTTTTTCCCTCGGGGGTTGATTAGAGGTGGTCGATTTGATTGCATCTTATTTAGTTCACAAAGAGAAAATACCAGGGGTACTTAGCCTAAAGGAGAAAGAAATAACAAGAACCAAAGGCTGGATGCTGAAGCCAGACACATTCAAATAAAGCACAGGTTTTAAACCAGGTTTTTACCCACTGGAACAAACTATCAAGGGCAGTGGTGGATTCTTTGTCTTCAAATCAAGACCGGATACTTTACTACAAGATAAGTTTGAGCCAAACATAAGTTATTGGGTTCAATACAGGGGTAAATGGCAGAAATTTAATAGCCTGTGATATACATCCTGTCAGACTAGAACAGGGGTAGGCAACCTATGGCACGCATGCCGAAGGCAGCACGCGAGCTGATTTTTCAGTGGCACTCACACTGCCCAGGTCCTGGCCACCGGTCCGGGGGGGCTTTGCATTTTAATTTAATTTTAAATGACGCGTCTTAAACATTTTAAAAACCTTATTTACTTTACATACAACAATAGTTTAGTTATATATTATAGACTTCTAGAAAGAGACCTTCTAAAAACATTAAAATGTATTACTGGCACGCGAAACCTTAAATTTGAGTGAATAAATGAAGACTCGGCACACCACTTCTGAAAGGCTGCCGACCCCTGGACTAGAATGATGTGATGGTCCCTTCTGCCTTAAACGCTTTAAATCTATAATTGATTATTCCAAAAAAAAAAAACCCAACCCCCACAAATAACGCAACTGGCTGTGCGTTTTTTTTAATAGTGATCTTTCAAAGAACAATAGATTTTATTTTAACTTCAGTTAATGACACACCAATTTGCATGCTTCTGAAAATCGGTGGGATTGAAATCAGTTACAATTGTAATTTGTACATGTTGTGATAATTCTATCTGTCCAGAATTTGTTAATAGAAGAGGTAGGGGGATGGGGAGAAGCTGTTGTAAGCCAATATATGTATCCACATCTAGCAAGTATATATTTGTATAATGATCTTTTATTTAATGGTGACCTAAAGGGGGAAGGGAAAAGAATTTGCTGCTTTTTGGTGTAAAGAAGACATGGAGAAAGAGAGAGAGAGAATGAGAGAATGGATGCGGGATAGGGGAAGCTGAGCTTCTGTTTGCTTTATTTTTTAACTTTGGAAGTATCAGGAATATAAAGTCTGGCTTTGCTGCATGACTTGTCAAAGGTCTCAGAATCATTTCAGTGGGAGGTAATCAGTCTAGAACAGGGGTAGGCAACCTATGGCACGGGTGCCGAAGGCGGCACGCGAGCTGATTTTCAGTGGCACTCACACTGCCCGGGTCCTGGCCACCAGTCCAGGGGGCTCTGTATTTTAATTTAATTTTAAATGAAGCTTCTTAAACATTCTGAAATCTTATTTACTTTACATACAACAATAGTTTAGTTATATATTATAGACTTATAGAAAGAGACCTTCTAAAAAGGTTAAAATGTATTATTGGCACGCAAAACCTTAAATTAGAGTGAATAAATGAAGACTCGGCACACCACTGCTGAAAGGTTGCCGACCCCTGGTCTAGAACAAATAAGTCTTTTCAGAGAAGTGTTTCTCAGTTCTTCAAGTTAAATGGATGTTTTCAAGAAAAAACAACAAACAAGAATTTTAAACCTACTGAATGATTTAATAGAAATGTTTATCATGATTTCTCCCTCTCTGTATGTGTGAAGTCATAATTATGCCAATTCCTCAGTTGGCATAGTGTCTTCTAGGACACAAGACCTGAAGTTTCTAATATAGAAAGCCATACAGCAGGGAAAAAAGCCACCCAAACTTGTTTTTGAGGAGAATAGGAAACCACCAACGTCAATTTTATATATCAAACAAGGTTAAATCAATTTTTTACACTTTTCAAGTCCTCTATTAAACAAGAACCCAAACTATGTAGAGCAGTGGTTTGCAACCTTTTTTCATTTGCAGATCCCAAAAAATTTTTGAATGGAGGTTGTGACAGTGTATCCCATAAGGCTTTATGGGGGGGGGCTCATAAATGTATGTATGATATAACTGGAATAGGGTTTTGCTACATAGGCCATGTAACATATCTATGTAAAGGTTATTATCTACTGGTTATGTTCATCCTAGTTGTATGCAGGCACCATTTGTGTGTTCAAAGTTATGAATTATATTGGCTATATAATTGCTTGATTTCTAAGTGGCCTTAGTTAGAACATTTGATCACTTCTTGGGAAAGGAATGTGCAAATTAAGTGTTCAATCAGGGAGCACTTAACAGACAAAAGAGCTTGGAAGACTCCAATACACATTAGAAGTCTACCTGAGGACGTTCAAGGCAGCATGTGGGTAATGGCTGCTACCTGCAAGTCCTGAGTCATGCATGGGCATGTGACCTGCCCATGTGATTCCGAATCTCCATTTTGTGACTGGATTCTACAGAGGGTGAGGAGGGGGTCTCCACCCACAAGAGACAGTCTATTTAAACCCGTGGGAGACCCCTCCATTTTGTCTTCAGCTGGCTAAAGAAGGAGCCTCTCCACCCCCCCCCAGGGTACTTGAAGGAAACTGGAACAAAGGACAGTAACTACAGGGGGTGTGAGTAACTGCTGGACCCAGGCTAAAAGAAGATTAGCCTGTAAAAGGGAACATTTTGGAACTGGTGAGGATCTTATCTGTATTTAGTGCAATTAGACATAGATTTGCGCATTTTATTTTATTTTGCTGGGTAACTTACTTTGTTCTGTCTGTTACTACTTGGAATCACTTAAATCCTACTTTCTGTATTTAATAAAATCACTTTCTACTTATTAATTAACTCAGAGTATGTATTAATACCTGGGGGAGCAAACAACTGTGCATATCTCTCTATCAGTGTTATAGAGGGAGAACAATTTATGAGTTTACCCTGCATAAGCTTTATACATGGTAAAACGGATTTATTTGGGTTTAGACCCCATTGGGAGTTGGGCATCTGAGTGCTAAAGACAAGCACACTTCTGTGAGCTGTTTTCAGGTAAACCTGCAGCTTTGGGGCAGGTAATTCAGACCCTGGGTCTGTGTTGGAGCAGACGGGTGTGTCTGGCTTCAGCAAGACAGGGTTCTGAAGCCACTGAGCTGGCAGGGAAAACAGGAATAGAAGTAGTCTTTGCACATCGGGCGGCAGCTCCCAGGGGGGTTTCTGTGATCCAACCCGTCACAGAGGTGCAGACTCCTTTGGAAATCTTAGACATAGTCTGCGGAGCTCCAGGGGTCCATGGATCACCAGGTTGAAAACCACTGTTCTATGGTAAGGACATTCTTTCACAGACCCATTAGAAACAGTCTGTGGACCCACCAGGGTCCCTGGACCACAGGTTGAAAACCACTGAAGTAGAGAGATCATAAACTACTAGCAGGAGTCCCAGGGTGGGTCAAAGACAGGACATAGCAGGCACTGGGACACAGCGGGAAGCAGCAGTAAGATTTAGAGACTGGAGTACTAGGACCACAGCACCATCCCCAGCTGCATGGAGCAAGAGCTCTAGGGATGACTTCCTCCCAGGGTGGCCTCTAAAACCACCCCCACTTCCAATCTGATGGGAGGAACAGGAATTGTGCTTCACTCATCTCAGCTGCCTGCTGACATCAGCAGAACCTTTTATTCCCGAGTGAACTGTAGTAACCATCACTAACCCTGTGAATTTCCTCTCTCTATCAAATGGCACATAGTGACTAGTTCCTGTGAAAATACAGAAGCGGGAGACAGCGCTAGAAATTTCTTTACCCCTCACTTTCCCCATTCTTCTTGCAGAGGAGCAACCGCAACCCCTGCAATCCCCATGATTAACACCATTAGTAACATTACCAGCCACAGAAAAGACTCATGACATTAAAACACAATTACTAGTACTTTATTCTGTCCACAACTTTATTAGCATGCTTACATGCCTATGTGACATCATATATCTAAGGCACTTTTCTCTGTGGTACAGAAATACTCACACAATGTGCAATTCTTCCTCTAGCCATTACCCTCAACACGGTTGAATGTGCGCTCTTTCAAATATCCATCAGTTGTTTATGGCTGAATTATGGTTGGATTATGATCCACCAGCTGAATGTGGCTGGTATTTGCTGTTTGGCAAATTCCTTATTCAGTTGTGTCATTGCTGGTAGATTCTAGTTTTACTCCAAGTGATGGAAAACCTTGGTCTAAGTTCAACCCTGGTATAACTGTTCTTCTCCATAGAGTTACATCAGGGATGAATTTAGCCCATTTGAAGCATAAAGACAGATTGTTCAAATCTGTATCCATCTGACTTAGCTGTATTTATTTTAAAACTTGTATTTATTTTATATTGTGAACTATGGCCTATGGCTAAAAGGCTATATTAATAAACCAGTTACTGATAGATTGTTCATTACTGTGTGTGGCTATGCACTACCATTTCCTATAAGGATTTATTTGGGAAATGGAAAGAAGTTCTGTTTTTAAATTGCAGTCTCCCCCCGTAAGAACAGAAGTGATAACAGGACACAGGAAATAACTTGCAATTAACTCTGTTTTCCAGTGCTTTCCTTGAATCTTGCTGAAAGCTCATAACTCTGAGTATTTACTTTCTTCACAGAAATTGTTCTCAGAAACAGTCAGTCAGTTTGGCTGATGTGGGTAATCCTTGTTGCACATTAGGAATATTGAAAAAGCAGGTTGGTTACTCTTGATTTCAGTTTAAATAACTAAAAGACACCTAACCAGTGCTCTAGGCACCATAACATACCATTTCATACAATTAAAGCTCAGCAGCACTAAAATAATTAGTTGTACAGGAAGCCAGCCAGCCTACTAGCCACACACACAAAAACATGTTTTCTGCCCCTTCATCATTCTAGGAAGTGTACCTTCAGCCCTCTTCAAGTCTGGTGAAACAAATATCTTTTGTAGCATGCTTGGAAGGTTACCAAATTTCAGTCTATTTTGGACAGAGGGATGAAGCAAGTTCCAGAACCCTAGCACCCTCATAGAGAATGTCCTGCTAGCTGGCACCTCCATTTTTTAGTGAAGGGAATCCAGTTTGAGTGCCGCTGCGGCATAGGAGCTGACTTTTTTATTTTTCTCCGCTGCCCTGAGGCCCCATCCCCACTCTGCCCCCTCCCTGGAAACCCCACCCTCACTCCACCTTTTCCCGCCCCCCTTCTGCCCCCCACTTGCTGCTCTCTGCGCTCTCCCAAGGCCCTCCCCCAGGCACCAAGCAGCTGATCGGCAGCCCCACCAAATAGCTGGTCTGTGGTGCTGGTGCAGTGCTGCCGAACATCTGTGGTTGGTGGGTGCTGAGCACCCACTATTTTTTTTTCCGTGGGTGCTTCAGCCCCATGGTGTTGACACCTATGCCTTGCAAGACAACGGATGTGGCAGTATGATTCAGGGTGCAAGAGGTGATCCTTCAGTTAGTCCAGGTCCAGGCCATTTAGGCCTTTAGTGGTCATAACCAATACCTTAAATTCCACCCGGAAACCAACAGGCAGCCAGTGCAGATCCCAGAGACCTGGTGACATATGTTCTCAGTGAAATACCTGCCTTAATAAAAAAGCAGCAACATTCTGCACCAGCTTCAGCATCTGAATGGTTTTAAGGTGTAGCCCCACAGAGTGCTTAGCACCAGTCTCATCTTGAGGTAACAAAAGCATGGGTAACAGTGGTACGGCCCACATCCATTGGGAAAGGTTGCAACTGCCTAGCCAGACGCAGATGATAAAAATCTGACTGAATTATTACTGTAATATAATCATAACACAGAAGTTGGAAGGATCTAAAATCACCCCCAAGTTGTGAATCCGACTAGCTAGGGCTGGTCAAAAATGTTATACCAACAGTGATTTTCACTAGAAAATTGGGGTTTTGACTAAATAAAATTGTTTCACAAAAAGTGGTTGTTTTCTGTGGAAAACTTCAATTTTTCATCAAAAAACTGAACACATGAAAACAGAAATGTTCTGATTTAAAGTGGCACCGCCACGCTTTATGGGAGGAGGATCTGGGGAACTACAGGCCAGTCAGCCTCACCTCAGTCCCTGGAAAAATCATGGAGAAGGTCCTCAAGGAATCAATTCTGAAGCACTTAGAGGACAGGAAAGTGATCAGGAACAGTCAGCATGGATTCACCAAGGGCAAGTCATGCCTGACTAACCTAATTGCCTTCTATGAGGAGATAACTGGGTCTGTGGATGAGGGGAAAGCAGTGGATGTGTTATTCCTTGACTTTAGCAAAGCTTTTGATACGGTCTCCCACAGTATTCTTGCCGGCAAGTTAAAGAAGTATGGGCTGGATGAATGGACTATAAGGTGGATAGAAAGCTGGCTAGATCGTCGGGCTCAACGGGTAGTGATCAACGGCTCCATGTCTAGTTGGCAGCCGGTTTCAAGCGGAGTGCCCCAAGGGTCGGTCCTGGGGCCGGTTTTGTTCAATATCTTCATTAATGATCTGGAGGATGGCGTGGACTGCACTCTCAGCAAATTTGCAGATGACACTAAACTGGGAGGAGTGGTAGATACGCTGGAGGGTAGGGATAGGATACAGAGGGACCTAGACAAATTAGAGGATTGGGCCAAAAGAAACCTGATGAGGTTCAACAAGGACAAGTGCAGAGTCCTGCACTTAGGACGGAAGAATCCCATGCACTGTTACAGACTAGGGACCGAGTGGCTAGGCAGCAGTTCTGCAGAAAAGGACCTAGGGGTTACGGTGGACGAGAAGCTGGATATGAGTCAACAGTGTGCCCTTGTTGCCAAGAAGGCTAACGGCATTTTGGGCTGTATAAGTAGGGGCATTGCCAGCAGATCGAGGGACGTGATCGTTCCCCTCTATTCGACATTGGTGAGGCCTCACCTGGAGTACTGTGTCCAGTTTTGGGCCCCACACTACAAGAAGGATGTGGAAAAATTGGAAAGAGTCCAGCGGAGGGCAACAAAAATGATTAGGGGGCTGGAGCACATGAGTTATGAGGAGAGGCTGAGGGAACTGGGATTGTTTAGTCTGCAGAAGAGAAGAATGAGGGGGGATTTGATAGCTGCTTTCAACTACCTGAAAGGGGGTTCCAAAGAGGATGGATCTAGACTGTTCTCAGTGGTACCAGATGACAGAACAAGGAGTAATGGTCTCAAGTTGCAGTGGGGGAGGTTTAGATTGGATATTAGGAAAAACTTTTTCACTAGGAGGGTGGTGAAGCACTGGAATGGGTTACCTAGGGAGGTGGTGGAATCTCCTTCCTTAGAGGTTTTTAAGGTCAGGCTTGACAAAGCCCTGGCTGGGATGATTTAGTTGGGATTAGGTCCTGCTTTGAGCAGAGGGTTGGACTAGATGACCTCCTGAGGTCCCTTCCAACCCTGATATTCTATGATTCTATGAGTGCTAATTTGGGTGCTTTATGCTTCTCTCTTTTCTATTGCCAGGGCTATCATGATGCACCTTGATCAACTATGTTGTACCCTCTCCCTTCACCAAGAGGTAGCAAGTGGTGCATCATGGAAAATGTAGTCCAACCAGAGAGGCCAGCCCCTAGAAGAGAACAGGAGCATAAGTCACCCAAACTACAATTCCTATAAGGAACTGCAATGCCATTTTTTTCAATGAAATGTTTTAGTTTCAGCTGAAATACTTCATTTTTTAGTATTTTGCCAAATGTTGAAATTTTTCCCGAGGGGGAGGGGGGGAGCTATTTTCTCACCAGCTCTTCTGGTAACTAATACTAGTTATTCCTAGCAGCTAAATGGACTGCTATTACCTCCACCATCTCCTCTGATTCCCCTAACCGACCATCCTCACTTCAGTCTTGTCTGGGTTGAGCTTCAGCCAGCTCACTCTCATATATACCCCAGTCTCATTTAGACACTGGCTGAAGTGCCGAGTTGCATCATCTGGGTCTGACGAGGTGGAGTCATAGAGCTGGGTGCTTTCAGTGTACTGAAAACACTGCACCCCATGCCTTCTTGCTGACGTCCTTAACACCCCCCTGTACATTTTGAACAGGGGGGATGATGGAATGGCACCATGCGACACCCCATGCTTGAGGACTCTCTGAGAAGAGGAATGATTGCCCACAACTATCCATTGTGAACTCTGAAAGAAATGAACAAAGACACTGAAGAGCAACCCCTTCCACTCCTGTTGGGGTCGCTAGGTGAGTTGTCAACACTTGTGATCAATCAGGCAGCTGATGTATCTAATAATACTAGTGTGGACACCTGATCTTCATCCATTGCTAGGAAGAGATCATCCACCAGCACAGTCTCTGTGCCAAAGCCAGGTCCACACCAGATTGACAAGAGTCAAAGAGATCTAGGGCATCTAGATAATGTGTGTTGTTTTTCCACAGCCTTCTCCACAATCTACCCAAAAAGAGGTAATACGATACAGATAGATGATTGGCAAGATAGTCAACATCAAATTATGACTTCTTGAGCAAAAGTTGCACTTATGTTTCCTTCAAAGCAATCAACACCCTGCCCCCTCTCTCTGAGAGGCATTGACAATCTCCACAAGCAACAGATCCAGTGTTTCTCCACTGGTCTTCCCCAGCCAGGAAGAACATGGATCTAAAACACAGGTTGTGGGATAAAGCTCTTTCAACATTTCAGTCAGTACCTCAGTGTTACGTTCCCCTGGTGTTATCTGGACCGGTGATCTGCTAGGTCACTCCAATCCTCGACTCTGGGAGCCAGCCTTACCCTACTCTGCTGTAAGAACCCCCACTCCTGGGCTCTTCACTCACAGCCTCTGGCATGTAAGCTGCTTGGATTGTGCAACTGAATGACACTAGCCAATATCTCCGGTGCCAGACACAACCCTAGGAACCTCCATCTTGCAGTGTCCAGTTATGCCCACTGGACGTTGCAAGCTTATATGAGTTCATCAATTTAACAAAGAAATTGATATGTACCAGGCTTGTTATCCCAAGGAGAGTCTCTGACACGCTTCAAACCAAACGCACTGCTTCAAGTAGAATAAACAAACAAATTTATTAACTACAAAAGATAGATTTTAAGAGATTATAAGTCAAAGCACCCCAAGTCAGATTTGGTCAAATGAAATAAAAGCAAAACGCATTCTAAGCTGATCTTAACACTTTCAGTGCCCTTACAAACTTAGATGCTTCTCACCACAGGCTGGCTGGTTGCCCTTCAGCCAGGCTCTCCCCTTTGATCAGCGCTTATGTCCCTTGGTGGTGGTGTCTGTAGATGGAGGTGGAAGAGAGAGGCAGAGCATCGAAAATGTCTCTCCATTTTATCATGTCTTTTTTCCCCCTTGACTTTACCCCCACCCTTCCAGGTCAGGTGAGCATTACCTTATCATAGTCCCTGACTGACCAAGGGAAGGGGGGTGTCTCACTCGAGAGTCCAACAGATCCTTTGTTGCTGCCTAGGCCAGTGTCCTTTGTTCCTGTGAGGCGGGGCCGGGTTTGTCCCATACATGCCCTGATGAGGTGTGAACTGCCCCTCTGTTCCTGGAGAGTTTTGCCTGGGCTTGTTTTAAGCCATGAGGACACATTTTCAGCCTCATAACTATATGCATGAAATTACAACCTATAACATTACTATAACAACAATGCTCAGTGCATCATGAGACTTCCAAAGACACCCGACATGACAAACTTTGCATTGGATACCACACAATCATATCATTAACATGGGGGTGCAGGGTGTTCCCCCGAAATAGAGAGTGTCACACTCAGTGAGCATTACCAGCTGAAGGTCTAGCAAACAAGACTAGGACCTTGTTCCCTCAAGACCTTGCTTGGTCACCATGGAAACAGAGAGCCCATCTCTAAGTTGATCAATTTTGTCCATACAATAACAAATAGTTTTCTCACAGTGAGAGGAACCGAGCAGCTCCTAAGAAGAGACCATTAGGATTTATCAGACACTCAGTCGTCCAAAACAAATGTGCTGTCTGAGATTTTGAAGATGCTATGGTGGAGGAAAATACAAAGGATTTTGTTTTCTTTCTCTTCTGAATGTGGTAGATCACACTGCTCTACAGCCAAAATGCTTCTGAAATAAATGTAGTCATACTTTACTAATTCTGGGTCACTGAGAACGAAAATGATGCTTAAAATTGTTGATTGGCTCTAGTTTTCAAGATATGCTATTGGGTCAGTATATACGACCCTTGACTTGGGAATGGCGGAGGATAAGTGAGTTATAAAGGGAAGGGATCTCAATTTAAATCAGAAATGACTAAAATACATCTTTGACTGGATCTATGAATAAATCTATGACTGGGTTTGGACAGTACTTGCTTTTTAGGCAAAACAATGAATGATGCAATCTGAAGCTGGTATTGCATCATACAGGATATGAATTGCATCATGTTATTCCTAGAAGTCATGGATAATGCAATCATAACGAAGCTTACATCACTCTGCTGAACAAATTGCCCTATATCAGCTCTAGAAAACATACAGTGTCGTGCTCTCTTATTTGTCAGTGTTTGATTTTGCAAAGGGACACATTTCTGTTTAGCCAAAGTGAGCAGAGATGCCTCGTACTTGTGTGAACAGTGCAGATAACTTCTGCTATGTTTGTGGTGAAGTGACTTTTGCATCACAAAAGCGCAGTATAACCACTATGGTTAAGAAAGCCTATCACCTTTATTTTGGCTGCAAAATTGGAGATCAGGACAAGAGGTGGGCCCCACACATATGCTGCAACACTTGTGCAACAAATCTTCGCCAGTGGTTGAACAGGAAAAGGAAATCTATGCCTTTTGCAGTGCCAATGATTTGGAGAGAGCCAACAGATCATACCAGCAATTGTTACTTCTGCATGGTGCCTCCAGTTGGGAAAGGTGTGTCAAAGAAGAAAAAGTGGACTGTGCATTATCCAAACATTCCATCAGCTATACGCCCAGTACCCCACGGAGAAGGACTGCCGGTTCCTGATGCACCAGAATCATTCTCACTTGAGTCAGACGAGGAAGAGGAAGAGGATGAAACTTCTGGTCCTGAACCATCAATGTCACAGGACCCACATTTTCTCCCATCCTCCTCCTCTGAACCACACCTCATAACACAAGGTGAACTGAATGACCTTGTCAGGGATTTGGAACTACCCAAGAGTAAGGCAGAGCTGTTGGGCTCCAGACTACAGCAGTGGAATCTCCTGGCAGGTGATGTTAGGGTTTCCATGTTCCNGGTCACCGTCCTGCAGCAAAAAAACTTCAGGACCAGACTCCAAAGAGAAACTGCTGAGCTTCAGTTCATCTGCAAATTTGACACCATCAGCTCAGGATTAAACAAAGACTATGAATGGCTTGCCAACTACAGAACCAGTTTCTCCTCCCTTGGTTTTCACACCTCTACTGCTAGAACAGGGCCTCACCCTCCCTGATTGAACTAAACTCGTTATCTCTAGCTTGCTTCTTGCTTGCATATATATACCTGCCCCTGGAGATTTCCACTACTTGCATCCGAAGAAGTGGGTATTCACCCACGAAAGCTCATGCTGCAAAACCTCTGTTAGTCTATAAGGTGCCACAGGATTCTTTGCTGCTTTTACAGATCCAGACTAACACGGCTACCCCTCTGATACTTGACACTATGCAAGGCACTGCATTTAGCCGTATGGAGTGGAAATCCATCAACCTCATGAAGAAACTTGCACAAATACAGACAGATATCATCTTCCTTTCCAAATGCAAACGGATGGACATCATACCAAATGGACTAAAGGTAAAAAATCCACTGCTATCTACATACCACACAGACCACAGTGAGAGATTATGCCATACTCTATCAAAGAAACTGAGGAACCACCTGATCAGCATCCTATACAACAAACAGGAAAACATCAAAAAAGAGCTCTCCAACCTGGAGACTCTCATTAATAACCAAACTTCCATACAAACGGACTTCACTAAAATAAGACAGGAGATCTACATTACTCACTTCACCTCTCTACAAAGGAAAAAGGACTGTAAGCTGTCAAAACTCCTACCTGCTACGTGGGGCCACAACCGTGGTACCCCTAACCCACCCAGCAATATCGTCAATCTATCCAACCACACACTCAGCCCAGATGAAAAGTCTGTCCTATCTCGGGGACTCTCTTTCTGCCCTGCCACCCCCACCAACATGATACAGTTCTGCGGTGACCTGGAAGCCTACTTTCGCCGTCTCCGACTCAAAGAATACTTTCAGGACAACACTGAACATCGCACCGATACACAGTTACCCTCCCACCAACAGCACAAGAAGAAGAACTCCACATGGACTCCCCCTGAGGGTCGAAATGACAGTCTGGACCTATACATCGAATGCTTCCGCCGACGTGCACAGGCAGAAATTGTGGAAAAACAACATCGCTTGCCTCATAACCTAAGTCGTGCAGAACGCAATGCCATCCACAGCCTCAGAAACCATCCTGACATTATAATCAAAGAGGCTGATAAAGGAGGTGCTGTAGTCATCATGAACAGGTCTGACTACCAAAAGGAGGCCGCCAGACAACTCTCCAATACCAAATTCTACAGGCCACTTCCCTCAGATCCCACTGAGGAATACACTAAGAAACTGCATCATCTACTCAGGACACTCCCTACACTAACACCGGAACAAATCAACATACCCTTAGAGCCCCGACCAGGGTTATTCTATCTACTACCCAAGATCCACAAACCCGGAAATCCTGGACGCCCCATCATCTCGGGCATTGGCACTCTCACTGAAGGACTGTCTGGATATGTGGACTCTCTACTCAGACCCTATGCCACCAGCACTCCCAGCTATCTCCGTGACACCACTGATTTCCTGAGGAAACTACAAAGCATTGGTGACCTTCCAGAAAACACCATCCTAGCCACCATGGATGTAGAGGCTCTCTACACAAACATCCCACACACAGATGGAATACAAGCTGTCAGGAACAGTATCCCTGATGATGCCACAGCACAACTGGTTGCTGAGCTCTGTGCCTTTATCCTCACACACAACTATTTCAAATTTGATGACAATATGTATCTCCAGATCAGTGGCACCGCTATGGGCACCCGCATGGCCCCACAATATGCCAATATTTTTATGGCCGACCTGGAACAACGCTTCCTCAGCTCCCGTCCACTCACGCCCCTTCTCTACCTACGCTACATTGATGACATCTTCATTATCTGGACCCATGGGAAGGAGACTCTGGAAAAATTCCACCAAGATTTCAACAGCTTCCACCCCACCATTAACCTCAGCCTGGACCAATCTACACGGGAGGTCCACTTTCTGGACACCACAGTACAAATAAGTGATGGTCACATTAATACCACCCTATACCGAAAACCTACCGACCGCTATGCCTACCTTCATGCCTCCAGCTTCCATCCCGGGCACACCACAAGATCCATTGTCTACAGCCAAGCACTGAGGTACAACCGCATCTGCTCTAACCCCTCAGACAGAGACCAACACCTACAAAATCTCCACCAAGCATTCTCAAAACTACAGTACCCGCACGAGGAAATAAGGAAACAGATCAACAGAGCCAGACGTGTACCCAGAAGCCTCCTACTGCAAGACAAACCCAAGAAAGAAACCAACAGGACTCCACTGGCCATCACATACAGTCCCCAGCTAAAACCCCTCCAACGCATCACCAGAGATCTACAACCCATCCTGGACAATGATCCCACACTTTCACAAACCTTGGGTGGCAGGCCAGTCCTCGCCCACAGACAACCTGCTAACCTGAAGCACATTCTCACCAGTAACTGCACACCGCACCAAAGTAACTCTAACTCAGGAACGAATCCATGCAACAAACCTCGATGCCAACTCTGCCCACATATCTACACCAGCGACACCATCACAGGACCTAACCAGATCAGCCACACCATCACTGGTTCATTCACCTGCACATCCACCAATGTAATATACGCCATCATATGCCAGCAATGCCCCTCTGCTATGTACATAGGCCAAACTGGACAGTCTCTAAGGAAAAGGATAAATGGACACAAATCAGATATTAGGAATGGCAATATACAAAAACCTGTAGGAGAACACTTCAACCTCCCTGGACACACAATAGCAGATGTTAGGGTCACCGTCCTGCAGCAAAAAAACTTCAGGACCAGACTCCAAAGAGAAACTGCTGAGCTTCAGTTCATCTGCAAATTTGACACCATCAGCTCAGGATTAAACAAAGACTATGAATGGCTTGCCAACTACAGAACCAGTTTCTCCTCCCTTGGTTTTCACACCTCTACTGCTAGAACAGGGCCTCACCCTCCCTGATTGAACTAAACTCGTTATCTCTAGCTTGCTTCTTGCTTGCATATATATACCTGCCCCTGGAGATTTCCACTACTTGCATCCGAAGAAGTGGGTATTCACCCACGAAAGCTCATGCTGCAAAACCTCTGTTAGTCTATAAGGTGCCACAGGATTCTTTGCTGCTTTTACAGATCCAGACTAACACGGCTACCCCTCTGATACAAGACAGTGAAGAGTGTGCCTAGGGATGGAGGATAAAAAGTATTATAGGTTATGTCAATACTCTAAAAAGTAGTCCCAGAGCCTGAACTCCAGCCCAAGCCCAGACCTCTACACTGCAATTTTATAGCCCCACAACCCTAGCCCTGTGAGTCTGAGTCAGCTGACGCAAGCCAGCCACAGGTGTTTTATTGCAGTGTAGACATACCCTTAATGTTCTACTAAACCACAGTGGTCTGCCTGTGGAATAAAATTCTCACTCAGAGTGTGCTGGAATATTTCTGGCTACATTCAGGAGTGCCGCCAGCTTTTTCGGCGCCCTAGGCGGTGGAAGGTCCCGCCCCCAAAATTCCGCTGACGACCGGGGCGCCGGCGCCCCCCAAATAGTAGTGCCGTAGGCGACCGCCTAGGTCGCCTAATGGGTTGCGCCGGCCCTGGCTACATTAATTTCTGAGGGCAGACCATCAAAACAGGTCCTTTGCCTCAAAAGGAAAGATGAGCCCCAACCTCAAAGTGCAGGGGGTAATGGTTGATCTGTGACATGGGTTTAAGTGAAGTTACCTAGCCTCCAATCCCGATCCAAAAACCAGGTCCAAAGTGTGATCAGCTGTCTCAGTTGAGCCAATAAATGCCTGATATAGGGCTATGGTCCTCTTGGCACCCAGGAAATCCTAAACTTAAATCTACATGCAGATTGAAGTCACTGAGAACAACTGGATCAAATGCCACCATAGTGAGGAATGTTATTACTAAGTGACTTGGCAGTGCAGCAAGGCAAGCTGAATTTAACCAGGAACTAGATGTTTTACATCATCTCCTTACAAATGCATCATTGACTATATGCATTAAATGATTTATTAAATAGAATGCATGTGTATGGAGAGTACCCTGATGGGCAGGTATTATTAATTATTATTATTATTTATTATTAACAATAATAATAAAGAGTGGCTTATGGGTTTTTTTGTTGTTAAGCCTTAAGGGCTGATTGGGTTCAAGGAGAGATTTTTTTCAGTGATCAGGTGTCCTGGGAAACAGCTACTTTCTGAGGTATCTTTCCTCTCATTCTCTGTCTGTCGGTCTTTATCTTTTTCCTACTATCTCACTGGAGGGCACTTCTTATTTTTACTATGTCTCTTGTTTCCATTGACAATGGAAGAATTTTGTTTTTCTTCTGAGTAATGCTCCACTTCTTATTGTTCTTGTCACATCTGTTTCCTTCTCTGCTCCTGAAACGCAGACCCTTGCCTTGGGCGGGATCACTCTCCAGATAAGTGTATTTCTTTATTGTTGTCAAGTGTTCCATACCCTACATTAATTTAATGTCCCTTTGTGAGCCAAGAAGGCTGAGAGGGGGTAGCTGTCACAGTGACAGTAAATGAATTAGAAGCTGTGTGCACAAGATGAAAGGCCCAGGACACAGTAGTATTTTGTTGGGATTGAGATGGAATGTTACCAATGAGGATGTTGTAATAAAATGTCTCCTGTTTATGTTGAATGCCTTTTCTTGGGAGCTTGGTGGTGGCATAGCAGGTCCACATATCAAGAAGAAGGTGAAAAACGTTCACAGTACATATGCCGTCTGGAGAAACTACTACATAAGGTACTGGTAAAGAAGGGAATGATCAGGTGACGATGGAGCAAGTACTGAAGGGTGCTTGTCCTGGCAATCTAATAACCCTGAAGCTGCAGCTTTCTGATTCACTTTGGAATGCCCCCCTCCTTCTCCAGACAGGTACGGGATATCAGGGAAGAGGAGAATCGATTGGATGCTCGGGAAGCCGGTCGCATAGCTGCGGCTTCTGTATGCACTCTTACCTCTGCGACTTCTAATGATGAAATAGTTGACCTAAAGAAGGGCCTGCTCTGTCTAACTGAGCAAGTTAATCAGCTACTCCAGCTGAATACTCTAGTAGAAAAACATGACAGATATTCTCAGTTACAAAGGAGGGATGCCCTTCTGAGAACCAATGATGCAGTGGCTGATATTACCACCTGTCATTCAAGAGGCTCTGTGGAAACTACTTGTAGAAGTGGCATCTACACTAGGGTGGTGAAGAACTGGAATGGGTTACCTAGGGAGGTAGTGGAATCTCCTTCCTTAGAGGTTTTTAAGGTCAGGCTTGACAAAGCCCTGGCTGGGCTGATTTAGTTGGGTTTGGTCCTGCTTTGAGCAGGGGGTTGGACTAGATGACCTCCTGAGGTCCCTTCCAACCCTGAGATTCTATGATTCTATGATTCTATGAAGTTTGGGGAGAATGGTCACATGAAATGAGACTGTGAAGTGGAAGAGAATTTACGGAACATCGCCCGGAAGCTTATCAAAGCCAGAAAGAATTCGGGAAACTTCAGAGAAGCCCTGTGAAGGAGCAAACTGGTGCTTTAAGGAAGGTACACTCCACTAAGTGCTACCAACAGGTTGCTAGTACCTGGAGGGATTTGCCCCAAGGACTGGTCGGTCCAGCTCCCATTGTCCCTGTTCAAGTAGAAGGCATTTATGCTCACACCCTTCTGGACACTGGTTCTCAGGTCATCATTCCATATAAGATATTTTACAACACCCACCTTTGTCACTTGCTCATCCAACCCTTAGATAATTTGGAAATCTGGGGGTTGAGTAATCAAAATATCCATATGAGGGGTATTTGTCCATTCAAATTGAGTTCCCACAGTCCATTATGGGAGTTCTCTAGTGTGCCAAGACCCCTGTGTCAAGAGTAATGTCGCAATCTTGGTTGGAATCAACACCAGTCTGGTCTGGCAATTTTTCAAAGTATGCAAGGAAACCATGGGGGAACAATATATCAATACCTTGCCTATCACCCTAACATACGTGAAGCCTATAAATGCTTCCAAGGAGGATCTCTTTGTTTCTGATGAGGATGCCAATAGGTACGGCAATGTGTGGTACTCACAGAAAAGAACTGTCCACATACCACCCACTGGTATCCCTAAGTTTCCTGTTCAGCCTACTGGTCAGTTGTTGTTATTGGAAACACCAGAGGAAATGTCTCTACCTGGAGGATTTGTGGTCAGACCTGAGGTGCAAGCAGGTAGTGTCTGCTAGAAGGATCACAGTTACTGTTAGAAATGTATCTGTTCACAAAGTGATAATTCGGCGTGAGACAGTGATTGCCCAGTTGATGTACTACCTCAGATGCATACTACAGCGGTCAAGAGCAACACTAATGACTTGACACCCGATTGTTTTGATTTTGGAGATTCCCCTATCCCTGAGGAATGGAAACAGCACATCTGTAGGAAAATGTTAGAACATGCTGATGTCTTCTCCTGAAATGAGTGGGATGTGGGCTGTGCAAAAAGTACTCAGCATGAGATCTGTCTAACTGACTCTCAACCTTTTCGAGAACGATCCCGTTGCCTGGCCCCAGCTGACATGGAAGATGTTCAGAGACTCTTACTTGACTTGATGGCCACTGGAATAATTTCTGAGTCACGAAGCCCGTATGCCTCCCCAATTGTTGTAGTGAGGAAGAAGAATGGATCTGTCAGAATGTGTGTAGATTATAGAACTCTAAATAAGTGCACTGTACAAGACCAATATACAATGCCAAGGATTGAGGATGTCCCTAACTACTTACATGGAAGTAAATGGTTTACTGAATTAGATCTGCTCAGTGGATATTATCAAATACCTGTGAATAAGGTGGATAAAGAGAGAACTGCTTTTATGTGTCCACTTGGATTTTACCAATTTGAGAGGATGCCCCACGGCATTTGTCGGGCTCCTGCTACCTTTCAAAGATTAATGGAGTGAACAGTTGGAGACATGAATCTCCTGGAGGTCCTTGTCTACTTGGATGACCTAATTGTTTTTGGGCAGACACTTGAAGAGCATGAAGAGCGGTTGCTTAAAGTCCTTAATCATTTGAGAGAGAAAGGCTTGAAACTGTCCTTTGACAAGTGTATGTTTTGCTGTCCTTCAGTCTCTTCTGTGGGACACATAGTGTCAGAGCAAGGTATTGCCACAGATCCGTCAAAAATTGACGCTGTCTCCACTTGGCCCAGGCCTCAGAATTTATCTGCCCTGCGTTCATTTTTGGGATTCTGCGGTTACTATAGGCGCTTTGTGAGGGGATACTCTGGTTTGATAAGACCACTGAATCAGCTATTGCAGGGCTACCCACCACCACCTTGCAGGAATGGATCAAGACCTAAGCCTGTACCAACTGATGAGACCTATTTCCATCCCTCTGAGCCATTTGGGAAGCGATGGAATGATCAGTGCATAGAGGCCTTTCAGAAAATTAAGGAATGCCTCACCAAAGCTTTTGTCTTGGCATTTGCTGATCCTCAAAAGCCTTATGTTTTGCATGTGGATGCCAGCATGGATGGCTTAGGAGGAGTATTATATCAAGAACAGCCTGAAGGGTTGAGGCCGGTTGCCTTCATCAGCCGAAGCTTGTCGCCCACTGAAAAAAACTACGCTGCTCACAAACTTGAATTTCTGGCTTTAAAATGGACTAAAGTAGACAAGCTGCATGATTATCTGTATGGGGCGAGGTTTGAGGTACACATGGATAATAATCCTTTGACTTATATTTTAACATCAGCCAAACTGGATGCCACTGGTCACCGGCGGTTAGCCACTTCAGCCTAAAGTACCGCCTGGGTAGCAAGAACTTGGATGCTGATGCATTGTCTAGATGACCTCATAGTGTCTCAGCACCTGAGAATGACTGGGAAGAGGTATCTGCCCCTGGGGTTGGAGCTTTGTGTCAAGTTTCTACTGTTAGTGGGAAACCGACTAAAATGCTACCTGCCTCCCTTATTGATCTTTTAGGGGTAATAGCCCACGCTATTCCTCAAGCTTACTGCAACCTTGCTTCTTTAGACACCTCCCACCTTCCCCATCTGAATTGTTCTGAGCTTCAAGCCGCACAACAGAACGATGCCTGTGCTGGAGAGGTTTGGCTGCCAGTTGATCAAGGAAATCCTGATGCTGTGGATAAGTGCAGGCACATTGATATTCCTCTCCTGATGAAAGAATGGGATCGACTTTCCCTGGAGAATGGACTTTTGTTTAGAATCACTATCCATCCCAGGCAACACACAGAAAACCAACTGATTTTACCTCAACAGTTTCACAAAGCTGTACAACAATCTCTACATGATGACTATGGGCATCTTGGGTTTGATAAGACCTATGGGCTTGTACAAGACCGACTCTACTGGCCACGGATGAAGACTGATGTTGAGCAATATTGTAAGACGTGTGCCCTGTGTATACAATAGAAGACTCTACCCACGAGAGCTGCTCCACTGTTTCATCTTCACAGTGAAGGCCCTATGGGTTTGGTCTGTATGGATTTTCTCACAATTGAACCCGATAGCAGAAATACTTGTAATGTGCTAGTCGTAACTCATCATTTCACAAGGTATGGACAGGCCTTTCCCACTGAAGATCAAAAAGCTTCTACTGTTGCTAAAACTCTGTCGTGACAAAACACCCCTAGGCAGTAATTTGATCAAAGACTCAAGCCTGAGGCCCATTTATTTTGAGCTCATATACACCAACGCGTTGGGGGGAAACAGACTGCATACTGTCCCCCCCCTCCGCCAAGATTTCACATATATTTATGAGAGAAAACCGCAATTACATAAAACCGCAAATACATCACACCAAGCATTACAGTTAAGGGGTGCTTTCCAGAGTTGTAAACAACCCGCCCAGGAGGGTATTGGGAGGGGGGTCTGGGTGACCGGTAGTTTCCTATGGAAACTTTTGACATGTCCTGGACATGTGGAAACAGTATCCCATGACTACCCTTAGGCCTTATTAGGGGCCTTGATGGCGTGACAAAGGGTATGGGCACCCAGGGGTTTCACAAGGGGGCAGCTAAAGGTTACATTGTTTATATCTTGAGCAAAGATCCGGTTACAAAGCATAGATTGCAGAAATGTTCCAATACAGGTTACAGAACTGTTCCAATACATGTTCCAATAGCAAAACATAGCAATATATTCCTTATACCTTATTGAGCGTTAATAGGGCCTAGGGGAAAAGGGGTTGGCAACAACAATGCCGGGATAGGGGATATACAGTAAGGTAATACAAGGGTGGGATGCTACAAGTAAGATTATTACAACTAAGGTTATACATTATTGATTATAGATTGGTTCTATTGCCTTATAGCCTTAAAAGCAGAAGTTCATACAGTGCCACAAAAAGCAGAAGTTCTGCTGTTGCTGTGTTGCAGGCAGACAAGTTGAAGCGAGGCCAAGTTGAAGCAAGGCCTATTACAAATGTTCCAGTTCCTCTTTTCCCTGCCCCCCCATCCCCCGGCAGCAGAAGGGGGGTAAGTGCTGGGCTGTGAGTAAGCTGGTTCAGGCTTTGCTTGGAGTGGTAGCAGGGCAGGCCCCAGACACTGGCTCCTTTAATGGAGTGAACGGGGGTGTGTGGGCAGGGCCGAGAGGGGTGTGTGTGTCTTTTTCGCCACAACTCTTTTGGGGGAAAGTACATTGTGCATTATGGGCTGCCCAAGCAGGTGCACTCTGATCAAGGATGCAACTTTGAGAGTCGATTAATTCAAGAACTTCTGACTATGCTAGGTATAAAAAAATCTAGAACAACATCTTATCATCCACAGGGAGACCCACAGCCTGAACAATTCAATTGGACCCTGCTTAATAAGTTGGGAACCTTGAATACCAAACAGAAATCTAGATGGAGCCAGCATGTTAGCCATCTTGTGCATGCTTACAACTGTACCCAAAATGAGGCCACTGGGTATCTTCTGTATTTCCTAATGTTTGGATGTGAAGTACGATTACCAGTAGACCTCTGTTTTGGGGTGTCAGTGGATGGGTCTTCCCACCAGTCTTACCTCCAGTATGTGACTGTGACGGTGCGGGACTCACCCTGCGGCGGCTCCTGCTGGTTGCCTCTAGGAATTATTTCGTCCAGCCTCCAGAGCGCCCTCTGCAGGCCAGTGTCCCGCTTGTAGCTGGCCCCGTGTCCCTCCCAGACCCTTTACCCTGGAGCTGCCCCCTGGCAATACCCCCACCAATCTCTATGGGTCTCCCCTCTCTGGAAAACCCCCAACCCGCTAATCCCCACCTTGCCTCAGTCTGGGCTACTACCAGTCATTGCCAAGCCCCCGCTCCCTGGGGCAGACTGCAGTGTAAAAGCCACTCATCATAGGCAAGGGGGTTCGGACCTGCTGCCTTCCTCTGCCTCCCAGTACCTCTATGGGCCTTGGACCAGGCCCTGCAGCCTGGGGAGTTGCCAGCCTGGAGCTCCCCAGCTCCTCTGGCTCTCCCCAGCCCTGCTTCACTTCCAGTACCCTTACTGCAGGCAGCCAGGCCCTGCTGTCTCCCAGCCTGGAGAGAGACTCCCCCTGGGCCTCTGGCTCACAGCCTTTTAGACAGGCCAGCTGTGGCCTGATTGGGGCGTGGCCCAGCTGCGGCTGCTCTGCCAATCAGCCCAGCTTTTCCCCTGCCCCAGCCCTCTGCCAGGGCTGTTTTAAGCCCTTCCGGACAGGAGCGGGGGACCACCCCGCTACAGTGACTAATTTAAAAAAAGACTTGTGTGCTGCTTATCAACTTGCTCAGGCAGCATCTGATAAGATGAGCCGGGGCAATAAAGAATGTTATGACCAGAAGATGCGATACTGTGATCTGCAACCCGGTGATCGTGTTCTTATAAAAAGTCTTGGGCTCCCTGGAAAACATAAACTTGTAAACCGCTGGAATTTACAGCCTTACATTGTAGAGAATCAAATGCCTGAGCTACCTGTATATCGACTAAAGCCTGAAAAGAATGGTGGCCCATGGAAGACTCAACATCGAAACCACATACTTCTTCTGGGGCAAGACATCAGAATGGATGCTCCATCAGATATTGAGCCTACCTCTCTACCCAGATCATCTAGAGGAGAGCTCTGACGTCTGAGAGTTCCTCCTCCAACTCCATAGGTGGTGCTAATCCTGTGCCAATCCTTGCTACCATGGTGGACATAATTGGTCCCCCATCAGAGACTGATTCTGAGGAGGTTTACCCTGACTATATATCTATGTATCATGAGCCCTCAGATATGTTTGTACTGTCACTTGAGCCAGATCAACCTGAAAGCGCAATTAGCACACCCCCTTTAAACCCTGAAGCTCTTCCATTCTTTTCTGTGGGAGAAGTCCTTAGGGAGGGCGTAGATGTATCCAACAATCCCCCTGGGTCTTCAAGTGTAGGGAACGAGGTTGCTACAGATGTTGCTCCTTCTACAATGGGTAATTCTGTGGTGGATGCCAAATCTGATGGAGCTTTATTAACACGTCCTGTAGAGGATGAAGAAGGGATGGTACAGCCCTTAAGGAGGTCCCAGCAACAAGTCAGGCCCCCTCAGTGATTAACATATGTTTGGAGTCAGCAGTGAGGTGTCCATCCCCACGGTATATCGTGGGGTGGTTGTGCTGAAAGATTTTAAAACACCTGTGGAGTCCAAACCCAAATATGTGTCCTCTAAGGATGAGTTCAAGTGTTTTTCATGGTGGTGCTCACCTCAGGCTAGATGCCTAAATTGTGCCTATTCTAGTGGGCCTATACTTTACCCTCCATTGAATGTTACCCCAGCTAGCAGTAGGAATTAAGAATGTATGTATTATATTGTAAATTAATCTGTTTTTCTTCTTTGATCTGGTTCCTTAATGGGGACATTAAGGATTTTCTGGTGGGGGGAGAATGTAAGCACTCTCTATTAGAGGGGCCTCTGAACTTTTTTGGGAGTGTTCCAGGGGAAAAGCCTGTGAGCTGCAATCTAGCCATAGAGACTACAGCTCCCATGATGCCTTGGGGAAAGGGGGCGAGACCTCCTCTTGCAGGGAGAGCAGGCGGTGGACTCTATTTTGGGAAAAGGAGTGAGATGGCTGCTGTGGAGCTCTGTCCATACCAGGAGCTGCTGCTAAGAATCCAGAAGCTGCTGCTGAGAGCCTGCAGGGGCTTTGATCGAGCAGGGAGCCTCAGAGGCTGTTGGTGGCTTCATTGGAGTCAGAGCAGAGACTATTGCTGTGCCTAGAGCTGACTGAGGTGGGCTGCAGTGAAGGACTGTGAGTAGCCCCCACTCTTGTTTGGGAAAGTACTTGCAAGGGAAGGCGCACAGCAGACAGTCTGAGTCTGAAGAGGGGCAGAGTGATCTTCCCATCGAACCAGGACCCAGAGCTGCTGACATTTGGTGGGGCCAGCTCCAATTTCAGAGGGGTTGTGCAGCTTTTTGACTTGGCTGGACAGATACACAGAACCAACAGAGTGCTGTTGTGACGGGTTGGATCACAGAAACCCCCTTGGGAGCTGCTGCCCGATGTGCAAAGACTACTTCTATTCCTGTTTTCCCTGCCAGCTCAGTGGCTTCAGCACCCTGTCTTGCTGAAGCCAGACACACCCGTCTGCTCCAACACAGACCCAGGGTCTGAATTACCTGCCCCAAAGCTTCAGGTTTACCTGAAAACAGCTCACAGAAGTGTGCTTGTCTTTAGCACTCAGATGCCGGTCTAAACACAGATAAATTCGTTTTACCCTGTATAAAGCTTAGACAGGGTAAACTCATAAATTTTTCGCCCTCTATAACACTGATAGAGAGATATGCACAGCTGTTTGCGCCCCCAGGTATTAATACATACTCTGAGTTAATTAATAAGTAGAAAGTGATTTTATTAAATACAGAAAGTAGGATTTAAGTGATTTCAAGTAGTAACAGACAGAACAAAGTAAGTTACCCAGCAAAATAAAATAAAATGCGCAAATCTATGTCTAATTGCACTAAATACAGATAAGATCCTCACCCGTTCCAAAATGTTCCCTTTTACAGGCTAATCTTCTTTTAGCCTGGGTCCAGCAGTTACTCACACCCCCTGTAGTTACTGTCCTTTGTTCCAGTTTCCTTCAAGTACCCTGGTAGGGTGGAGAGGCTCCTTCTTTAGCCAGCGGAAGACAAAATGGAGGGGTCGCCCACGGGTTTAAATAGACTTTCTCTTGTGGGTGGAGACCCCCTTCCTCACTCCTATGCAAAGTCCAGCTCCAAGATGGAATTCTGGAGTCACCTGGGCAAGTCACATGTCCATGCATGACTCAGGGCTTGGCTACACTTACAAGTTACAGCGCAATAAAGCCGCCCACAGCGCTGTAACTCACTCCCCGTCCACAGTGGCAAGGCACGTACAGCGCTGTATCTCCGCGGATACAGCGCTGCTTGTACTCTACCTCCTCGAGAGGAATAAAGACTATTGCGTTGCCGCTGCTGCTCTGCGGCGCCAGTGTGGCCGCCCAATGTGCTCTGATTGGCCTCCAGAAGTATTCTGCAGTATCCCACAATGCCTGTTCTAGCCACTCTGGTCATCAGTTTGAACTCTACTGCCCTGGCCTCAGATGACCAACCATCAGACCCACCCTTTTATTCCCCGGGAATTTTAAAAATCCTCTTCCTGTTTGCTCAGCCAGGCAGGTGTGGAGTTCTATCAGCGAATCTTTCCAGGTGACCATGTCTCCACGCGCCAGGCGAGCCCCAGCATGGAGCAATGGCGAGTTGCTGGACCTCATCAGTGTTTGGGGGGAGGAAGCTGTCCAGTCCCAGCTGCGCTCCAGCCGTAGGAATTATGATACCTTCGGGCAGATATCAAGGGCCATGATGGAAAGGGGCCATGACCGGGACGCACTGCAGTGCAGGATTAAGGTGAAGGAGCTGCAGAATGCCTATCGCAAAGCCCGCGAGGCAAACAGCCGTTCGGGTGCTCCCCCCACGACCTGCCGATTCTACAAAGAGCTGGATGCGATACTTGGGGGTGACCCCACCTCCATGCTGAGCACCACCATGGACACTTCAGAGCGGGGGGAGGAGGATATGGAGGAGGAGGAGGACGAGGAGGAAAGCGGGAGTGAGTGTGCTGGGGCGGTAGGAGACACCCCGGAATCCCTGGAGGCATGCAGCCAGGAGCTCTTCTCGAGCCAGGAGGAAGGTAGCCAGTCGCAGCGGCCGGTACTTGGTGGAGGACAAACTGAAGAGCGTGTTCCCGGTAAGCAGCTTTCTTTTTGGGGAAGGAAGTTTTTCGGGAGAGGAGGGTTAGGGCTGCATGCATGCCTAGATGTGGAATAGCGCATTGATGTGGTCTATCACATCGCAGTAATCAGCCTCGGTAATCTCTTCGAAAGTCTCATCCAGAATGTGGGCAATGCGCTTGCGCAGGTTTCTTGGGAGAGCCACCATGGTCCTTGTCCCAGTCAGGCTAACGTGTCCGCGCCACTGTGCCACGAGGGGCGGGGGGACCATTGCTGCACACAGGAAAGCTGCATATGGGCCAGGGCGGAAGCCGCATTGCAGTAGAAGATCCTCCCTTGCTTCCCAGGTCACCCTCAGCAGTGAGATATCTTCCAGGATGGACTCCTGTGGAAAATGTTGGGACAGTGTTCAGTGTAGGTGCCCCCTACAGCTGTTGGCTCTCCCCAAGGCACAGAAACCCAGAGGACAGTACAGCCCAGAAACAATCAGTCCCCCTTACTCACCATTTTGGGGCTCCCGTGGGTTATGTCCGCTCTGTTTGGGATGGGAAAATTATGCTATTGTGTATACTGTGTGTGCCCTCCTCAAGTGCGGGGGAATCATTACTCTGTCTGGTTTAAACAATGATGCCTCTGTTAAGTGTTGCATTTTGCCTTTACAGATGCAACCTTGAGACATCAGCCGTCCGTGTTTTCACCGGCTCAAAGACTGCAAAGACTCCGGAAGAAACTGCGGAAACGCAAAGAAGACATGCTGCACCAAGTGATGCAGCAATCTGTTAAAGAGAATCAAAAAGCGCAGGACTGGAGGGAGAGAGAAAGCAGGATCCGCCAGGAAAACGCAGCGCACTGGCGGCAGGCCACGGAGCACCGGCAGCAAAGCACGGATCGGCTGATAATCATCATGGAGCGCCAAGCAGACTCTATCCAGGCGCTCATAGCCATGCAGGCGGAGCACTACCGCGCCCGCCCCCCCCCCGCAGCCCTTGCCCCAAAACTCTTTACCTTGTGCCCCCATGTCACCTCCAACCCACTTTCCCCAACGTGCGGGTTCTTACCGCCAACTGCTGCCTCCAACACCGGTATCTTCACCACCCAGCCCTGAAAACTATGACCCTTACCCACTGCACTCAACCCCCATCACCATGCAGTATAGACATCCTGAAGTGCAGCACTCATTGCACAGCACTCCAGACAGGACATACGCAAATCTGTGATTGTACCGTTCCCCACCCCACCCCCTTGCCCTTTCTGATTCCCAAACAGTTGTGTTTCTTTCAATAAATGAATTTTCTTTTCAATAAATGGATATTTTGGTTTTGAAAACATTCTTTATTATTGCATAAAGTAAAAGATACCTTAGCCCAGGAAACAGGCACTGCAAATCAGCAAAGCAAACACAGATTCCTACCAACATTGTAACCACAGGGCACCAGACATTACTGCTGGTTTTCAGCCTCAAATTGCTCCCTCAAGGCATCCCTAATCCTTGCAGCCCCGTTCTGGGCCTGTCTAATAGCCCTGCTCTCTGGCTGTGCAAATTCAGCCTCCAGGTGTTGAACATCGGAGGTCCATGCCTGACTGAATCTTTCACCCTTCCCTTCACAAATATTATGGAGGGTACAGCACGCGGATATAACCGCGGGGATGCTGTTTTCGGCCAAGTCCAGCTTCTCATACAGAGCTCGCCAGCGGCCCTTTAAACGGCCAAAAGCACACTCCACGGTCATTCGGCACCAGCTCAGCCTGTAGTTGAACCGTTCCTTGCTACTGTCAAGGCACCTTGTGTAGGGTTTCATGAGCCACGGCATTAACGGGTAAGCAGGGTCTCCAAGGATCACAATGGGTATTTCGACTTCCCCCTACTGTGATCCTCCTATCTGGGAAAAAAGTCCCGGCCTCCAGCTTCCTGAACATGCCAGTGTTCCGAAAGATGCGTGCATCATGCACCTTTCCGGGCCAGCCTGTGTTAATGTCAATGAAACACCCACGGTGATCCACAACCGCCTGGAGAACCATAGAGAAATACCCCTTCCGATTAACGTACTCGGAGGCTAGGTGGTCTGGTGCCAGAATAGGAATATGCGTCCCATCTATCACCCCTCCACAGTTAGGGAAACCCATTTGTGCAAAGCCATCCACAATGTCCTGCACGTTACCCGGAGTCACGGTTCTTCTGAGCAGGATTTTATTAATGGCCCTGCAAACTTGTATCAGCACGATTCCAACGGTCAACTTTCCCACTCCAAACTGGTTCGCGACCGATCGGTAGCTGTCTGGAGTTGCCAGCTTCCAGATTGCAATAGCCACCCACTTCTCCACCGGCAGGGCAACTCTCAATCTCGTGTCCTTGCGCCGCAGGGTGGGGGCAAGCTCCTCACACAGTCCCATGAAAGTGGCTTTTCTCATCCGAAAGTTCTGCAGCCACTGCTCGTCATCCCAGATTTGCAGGACGATGTGATCCCACCACTCAGTGCTTGTTTCCCGAGCCCAGAAGCAGCGTTCCACGGTGCTGAGCATGTCCGTGAATGAGACAAGCAATTTCGTGTCGTACGCGTTATGTGACTCGCTATCATCGTCGGACTCCTCGTCGGACTCCTCACTGTCACTTCGGATCCTAAGGAATAGCTCGACTGCTAAACGTGATGTGAAGGCGAGACTCGTCAGCATATTCCTCAGCAGTTCGGGCTCCATTTCCCGCAGACCGAAACGGAACACACAGATCGCACTGCACAAAAAACGTTGAAAGATGGCGCCAAATGGTGCCAAATGTGGACGGAAACACAGGGATTGCTGGGATGTGAAGCGATGCATCACGGGGCATTGGGACAGGACCCAGAATGCCCCGCCCCCCCCCGCCCCCTTCCCACAAGCCACGGCGCCAGAATGGGAAGAGGTGCTCTGTGGGATAGCTGTCCATAATGCACTGCTCCCAATGCCGCTGCAAGTGCCACAAATGTGGCCACGACAGTGCGCTGTCAGCTGTCAGTGTGGACAGACTGCAGCGCTTTCCCTATTCAGCTGTACGAAGGCAGGTTTAACTCACAGCGCTGTACATCTGCAAGTGTAGCCAAGCCCTCAGTCTTTACAGGCAGAAGCCATTGTCCACATGGTATCTTGCATGTCTTCAGGAAGACTTCTTATGTGGATTGGAGCATTCCAAGATGCATTGTTCCCCAAATGCTTCCCGATCGGGTACTTAACCTTGCGAATTCCTTCCTAAAGAAGCTGACCAAATGCCTCACAAAGCTTACTTAGAAATCAAGCAAGTATACATAACTTTGAACACATGAATGGTGCCTGCATACAACTAGGATGAACAAAACCAGTAGATCATAACTTTTACATAGATATGTTACATGGCATATGTAGCAAAACCCGAATCCAGTTATATCATACATACATTTATAAGCACACACACCCCAATAAAGCCTTATGGGGTACGCTGTCACAGCTGTCTCCAGCTTCAGATCTTCAAGCACGCCCATGCAAGCATCTAGGACTCTGAGATCCAGAGGAGTGTACACTCCTGGGTGGGGTAAATGGTGGCAGTGTAAATGCCAGTCAGATAAGTTTAATTTATTACTGTATATTATATTTGTTATTTGATTTTATTCAACTGCCCCTGTGGATTTAAATTAGTAGTGACATTTAATCTTAGTCTGTTATACCCCGTTTCTTAAATTGTTAAGTAAATGAGTGTTAGTGTAACCCACACACCACCTGGGTGTGGTGTTCTGTCCTATCGGGGGATGGGAGAGACAGAGAGCTCCAGAGGTCCCAGTTCAATCCCAACAACTGGGGTCTGTCAGCGTTACTTTAGCTCTAATTTAAGTATATTGGATGTATATTATTTATAATTGGTATCTGAGTTAGACCCATGCCACAGGTGGCTATTGTTATTATTACTACTATTTGAAGGGGTTTATTCCTGGAGGTGTGTGCAGCGGCCAGCCAAGTGGAGGCACCGCCAATTTTAACTTCCTTTAGGAGTAAAGGGACTGCAGCAGAGGGGTGGATAGAGGATTCCAACTTATCCAACATCCCCATTGAGATACTCAGGATCTCCTTTAATGTCAACAACATCAGGCACCCAGGCACACAGATGAGTGTTGCCTGCTCCCGAGTAACCCAGGGAAGAAAGGGGGGTTACAATACTATATATGGATGCTTTGCTATTAATGCTGTTGAAAATGTGCATGTGTTTATATGCCTCTTACTTTCTCCCTGTCTTTGAAGGGGGAAAGCATAAGGAAGACTCATCCATCATGTCTGGTATCTTGTCTCCAGTGTGGCCAATGTCAGACATAGGGTATAAACCAGAGCTGAATGAAAATTTACCAATTTTGAAAATTTTCACAAAAAAGGATGAACTTTTTTGTGAACATTTAATGAAAAAATGTGTCCTGGTCATCAACCAGCTCTAGTATAAATACCCCTATAGCTCTTAGATTTTATAGCACTAAGGTACAAATGTCTTAGAAGCATTTGTGACAGAGACCACTCTAATTGTGCTATATGTAGAGGAAACATTTCTTTCTGTACCCAGCAACCACAGCTGGTGGTCAGTTTAGGCTCTGAGCAGCAGAGTGAGTAATTCATGGACAATAATTGTATCCTAGTAGATAAAATTATCATAAGAAAACAACTAAACATGCCAGCAACGTCCTAAATCTCCTGAATCCCTGTTTGTCTCCATCCCTGGTACTTCCATTCAGGTTTCTAAGCCTCCAAATGCCAACATTTCAATTATACCTCTAAAACTGGGCACACCGATTTTCCATACATATAGATGCTGGGTGCACAAACATGATTTACATGAGAAAATGCCTATTTTACATTTACAGTGCATGTGCAAAGGTTTTTGGGGTGCAACTGGCGGGTAGGATTGAACCAGGGATCTTAGTGCATGAGCCTCTACTGCATGAGCTAAGGCTGTAGAGCAGACTTATTAATTGCTCTCTCTTTAAGTGGTCTCAGTGCCACTAGATGGGACAGAACATCACACCCAGAAGGTGTGTGGGTTACACATCCTTAGAGGCTGTTTGAAATTCTAGCTCTAAATGTGGAACTTTGGGGGTGGACAGGAGGCAAGAGATTTAACTTCAGGTAACTTTCCCGCTCCTACACCTCAATCACATTTGGTAGTGTAATGGAGCCTTTAGAATGGACTTTCTCTGCAGTTTGCAAATGTGTTCCTGTCACACCCAAGAGCAGTCTTGTCATGGCTCCATAAATGGGAGCATTATAATTGGAAATAGATCTACTGTTAAGCCCATAACTTCATGTATCAAATCTCTCTTGCCTCTCCAGGTGAAGGAACAGATCAGTTCTCAGATGACTTACCAAGGTCTGATTTTGAGTGTGATCTTTATCATGCTCTGCAGGACAGAAGGTGAGACCAATGGCGTTTCCTCTCAGATTTCTACAAGGGGTGTGGGAGTTGGTCTCTGATTCCTGAGTCTCCATCAGTGAAGTGAAGTGGCAGCTCACTGGGTCCTCTAAGACAGAGATTCTTAAACTGGGGGACATGGAAAGTATTCTGGGAGCTGGCTGCCTTCAGAGCTGGGCTGCTGGAGAGCAGTGGCTGCTGGCCGGGCACCCAGCTCTGAAGGCAGCAATGCCACCGCTAGCAGCACAGAAGTAAGTGTGCCATGGCATGGTATTACCAACCCAAGATGGAATTGCTCTTCTCCAAAAAATAAAACAAAACAGGTGCACCCATCACACCAGTAACAATAGTGTGGTGCCAGTAAGCAGTATCTCACTTAAAATTTATATTACTATATACTTAAATGGCTCTGTTTGAATCAATGCCTTAATGTTTTTACTATTTAGTGAGAGTTGCATGTTGATTTTTTTTTATCAGTATGTGTACTTGTGTGGCAGGGGTGGGGCGTAAACTACTACAGACAGAAAGAAGGGGGACGGGATCAAATAACTTTGTGAACCACTGCTCTCAGAAACCAGTTAATCTCAGTCTCCCTCTTTCTCTGTGTGCATAGATACTTTAATGGATTCTTTCTCCATCTGACTCTGTGGGAATGGCTTTGGGTCTCTCTTGCTCTCCAGTCTTCCTCTAACCTCTTATTAGAAAAAAAAAATCTGTTGGGAGAACCGGAAGCCGTATGTGGATTTAATCAAGTGGAGGTAGGTGTTTAGAGGGGTTGGTAAGGAGGTGTAGTAAGTGGCTTTCCCTTTTTGATGGTCTAATAAAGATGGAGGCCAAGGACCTCAGCTGATGTAAATCAACAATGCTCCGTTGAGGTCAATAGAATAGCCCCATTTTACACCTGCTGGTTATCTGGCCCAGAAAGTCAGCAAGAGACATCTAAGCATGAGCGAAGGTGATAATTGTCTATTTCATGTATTGTTTTATATCACTACAGCGGACACAGTGACACAGAAAAAAGTGGTGGAGGTGGGTGGCAACGTGACCTTGAGCTGCCTCCTGATGGGATCATATGATATTGTGCAAGTTACATGGCAGAAGAAAAATACTGGAGTGAATGAAAATTTGGCCACATACAGTGTATCTAAAGGAGTAAATATTGTTGAAACATATCGAGGTCGATTAAATTTCACACACCTGTCACTAAATGATACGGCCATCATCCTCTGGAGAGTTAGAATCCAGGATGACGGATGTTACACATGCCTCTTTAATACCTTTCCCGCCGGAGCCATCGTACAACACACCTGCTTGACTGTCTATGGTGAGGTTCTCTGTGGGGAAAAATCTCTAAAGGGAAGGGAAGGTGTTTTCTATCAGCAACATTTGCTCGCAGCATTCACTGGTCAGTTGCATCAAGGACTCCAGCACTGGGAGCTTCCCCACAGCAGTACCATGTCTGTATTAGCTGGAACTGCGTTAGAAGAATACCCTATCTGTCACTGCTAGAGGGACTCCAGCAATGTGAGCTGCCTCACTGCAGGCCCATGTTACTGCATGTGGAGACTCTCACTGTGAGCATCCTTACTTTAATGTCCTCTCAGTGCTGGCTAAAACTCATGGAGGGGGAACTTCCTCCCTGCAGGGTTTTCCCAGTCATGGCTAGGACTCGGGCTGCGTGAGCCTCCTCACTGCACAGCACTATTGGTAGCAGCTAGGAGAACATTGTCAAGTGGCCACATGATTTATCTCTTGGTAGAAACCCTCAATTCTGGGGTCTCAAAAGAAGTTAACGCCTCCATGACAGTTCCCTTCAATATAAGGGAACAAGGGAATATGGAATTAATCATAGCAAGGGTCTGGGGTGGAGGACTTGTTTGTATTCCTTCTCTATGGGGCTGCCTCAGAATGCAATGAGGTACATTGGTTTCAATGCTATTCCATTTGGTCAAAAGCTCCTTGTGTTTGTGTGTTTCAGAGCAGCTGAGAGGATCTCTCCATTATGTCGTCTCTGAAGGTAACTTGACAGCCACTTGTTCTGCTAATGCCTGGCCTCGTCCTGTGATCTCCTGGATTGTGCCAAAAGCTGAGAGTGAAAAGACAGAAGAGGTGGTCACGCACCCCAATGGAACAGTGTCCATCATCAGCAAACTCTATGTCAACAGTTCTACAAGCCTGGCTGGGCAATTGCTGATCTGCAGAGTACGGCACATGGAGATAGACAGAGATTACAGTGTGAAAGTGAAAGATGGTCAGTGAGTGATGTACACAACCAGTGTTAATGTCCTCTTGGCTGCAAGATTTTGTACTAGCATATCTTCAGCCCCATTATTGGATGGGGGAAATAACGGGAAACAGACTTCCAAGAAAGAGTCGAGGCAAGCGTTTGTGTGGTGGGGAGGGAGAAAGAGAGAGGATCCTACTCTGAGTTCAGCACTGCATTGGGGTTTGGTGCAGGGGACGGTAGTCTATCACTATGTGCTCGGGGGGGGGGGAATTAGAGAGCTCTGTATGCTTTAATGAATTCAGTTAAGTGCTCTCTGCCCCTAAATTTTCAGTGTGACACCAACTTTTTTTTACTGCCAATACAACAATGTAAAAGTTGTCAGTGGAGACTGGTGTTTTGGGTAGCTGGGAGGGAGACATTTGAGGCTCAATTTTTATAGGTATTTTTAGATTCATCACTATAGTATTTGAGCACATCACAGTGCTAATTAATTTGTCCTGCCAGCATCCTGGTGAGGTAGAGAAGTATTATTAGCCCAGTTGTTATAGAGAGGAAACAGAAGCATTAAAAAATTAAGGGCTGAATACTCAAAAGGAGCTAGGCTCCTTCCATTGATTAATTTCCGCTGATTTAAATAGAAATTAGGAACCTGATTCCTTTTGAGCATTCAATCTTCAGTTACTTGTCCAAGGTCACACAAGAATCCTGTGACAGAAATGGTAATGAAACCCACATGGCCTGAATTACAGTATATTTTGTGCCTTGACTGTAAGACAATTCTTCCAGTTTTATAGCACCTGGGAAGGCGTGCAAGGCAGTTTGGGACTGTGGATTGAATCCATTAGGCTGTATGATTTTTAATGATCTTTTTAGCACAATGGTTAACAACCAGGACTGGTCAAAATTTTCCACCCAAAATTGGATTTTTAATATTTTTATTGAAAAAATTCAAAATGAAAATGTTAGTTTCATCTGGAATTGAACCGTTGGTTTCGGTTTTTGAAAAGCAGTGAAAATTTCAGTTTTGAAAAGAAAACAATGTTTGTTTGTTTTTTTAATTGTTTTTGTTGAAAAATCAAAAAGGTACTTGAAATCGAACTGTTTTCGCAAAATGTGTCAATCTGGACAAACCTGCAATTTTTCAAAGAAAAACAATTTCAGATGAAAAAATTCAACCAGCTCTTATTGACACTATGGACGTTTTTGGCTTGATCAAATTCTCATTGAAGTCAGTGAGAGTCTTTCCATTAACTTAGATGAGAATTGGATCAAGCCCTTAAATTGTCATCATTGGGGTTCCAGTGCTAATTCCACCTTGAGATGAAGGAAAGCAGTTTACATGTCTTTGAACTATCATTTAAGCCTGCTTGCAAGCATCATTACATGCACTCAATTCATATTTTGAAGGTTAATTTAACCTTTGCAACTACAATAGAAATGTTAAATAAGAAGAAATGCATGTTTCTTTTATAAATGAAAACTTGGAATCTGGAATACAGTTTGCAGTAAGGGGGACTTGTTGGGTAGGATTCTTCAAAAAATATCGTGGCTTCTGAATACACAAGACCCTGCTTATTTATCTACCAGTTATCATGACAGAGATGGAGAGACAGTAAGTTTTCTGTGGAAACAGAATAGGGGGAAAATAAGTGGTGAAGATGGGCACCGCAGGTATTTTGACATGTGTGTTGTCAAAGATAAATTTACTCAGCCAATTTCTGCTCTGAACAACTCTAGTGATGACCTAAATAGAAATTGGAAAGAGCCCACCATCGCCCGGTTCCCCATTACGCCCTCTGCACTCTCTCATGTATCTGAAGTTCCTTTGTTTGATTTCCCACAGGCAGGTGGTTTTCAGTTCCTTGGTTGCTGGCCATAGTGGCCCTACTCATAGTGCTCGTTGTGTTGGTTCTGACTGTGGTGTGCTGGAGAAGACACAGGAAAAAGCAAAGCGGTGAGTCACTCTTTCAAGGGGAAGCCAATAGCTGATTGACTGTGTGGATTCCATACAGGTGGTATTAAGCACTTGTAAAATGGCAGTTGCACAGGAGAAATTCTGCCTGCTGAGGTGTATGTGGTAGTACCATATGAGACAGGTACATTTGCTAGTGTTATTTCCAAGTTTATTAGAGGCTGCTTCAGTTTCTTATAATTTTGGAAGCTGTTTGTCTGAGATTCTTTTGGAGAGGATAATACACTACTGCATATCATTTCAGTTAACTCCAGATTAGCAGAGTTAGGTTAAAGTTACAACAAAGCATAATGTCTGAATCTCACTTTCAGAGTTATGACTGCGCAGATCAGGTACCCTTCCTGTCGCTATTGGCTTTACAGGGTTTCACACAGGAGTCCAATCGAAGTCTCCTCAGAGAGGCTTTTCAGGAAGGAAACAGCTGACTTCTTCACCCATTTGTAAACAATGACCCCACTCACAAACCCCATCAGAAGAAGGGATCTCACCTGATCACAGTGCTCTTTTGCAGTTTAAAGAGACAGCAGCAGGATAGGATGGACGAGTTACTGAGTGTCTTTGTAGGTGGATTAAGGAGGAGCTGGCCTACAAGGCTGCTCCCTAAAGATGATACAGAGAGAAATGGACCATTCCAGTCACCTCATGCATGTGATAACCTGACAAGGGATTGATAGCAGGTCAACAGGCCTTAATTAACTCTAGTCCAGGTAAGCAAATAGCACAGAAGAGGCGGGGAGAGTGGGGAGGGGAGAGGTAGAACCTGTTAAGGGAGAGAGCTGCGCATGGAGGGAGCATCACACTGAGCTCTAGGAATCATAGGCAGAAATCCTTAGGACTTTGTTGTAGAAGAGGTCAGACTAGTTGATGATAATTATGTTTCTGGCCTTAAAACCCATTAATCTGTTAATGCACTTCCAAACTTTTCCATGCTTTCAAATCAAACATGCATGCTGAATATTCAGAGGCTTGTTTTGCACTGATATTTTGACTTACCATCATGAAGAACTTTCCTGGAACCAAGACTCCGTAATATTTACTTTGAGTGATTCTATAATTGCTGCCGGTACATTGGCTGCGTAAATCACAACCATCTGGATGAGTACTTCACTGAGGAGAAAGTTTTCAAAAATGAAACCAGTTGGATTTTAACTACTGATCAGATTCCCTAATATAGTCCGTGACATCTTTTCACTGATGCAGAGCACACAGAATCTTGTTATGGTCCCATAAAGAATGAAAAACAAAGAACCCCCCCTACCCAATTTAAACTGTATCATTCTCTAAATCCCAGCCCTTTGCAACAAGATGGACAAGAGGGAGTCTTGGTGAGAGCTGATTCTGGTGTCCATTGTTCTGTTCAGGTTTTGTACATTATCTCTCGTGCAAAGAATTCACAAGCAAAACCTATTTCTGTTTGATTAGTGCAGGCAAGTGCTATGCTGTGGTGGTTATGGGCATTCCCTCCTAAGGTTAAATTCCCTCTGCTTCACACTCTAATCAATTAATTTAATCTCCCAAATAAACACAATAATACTTCAAAGGAAAATTCAGTTTTCCTTCTCCCCCTCCGCCAGTAAAACATGGACAGACTTTGCCAGGGGAAACATTTTTAAATGCTGCTTTTGTAAAACTTTTGTTGAAAATCTCACTTTCTTGAAATCTCTCTGGCTAAAGACCCGTAGTCACCACAAACTTCCCACGCCCTGGTGTTATCATAACGTGTCGCAAATAGGACATTTTTCAGATTAAACACAGGAGTTATTCCACTGTTAGTCATAACCTAATTTAAATCTGCAAAGAAAAGCCAGGAGAACTGCCAAGTTTCTGGCTGCTCTGCTCACGTTACACTCCCACTCCAGACCAGGGCAAGACAGAATATTCCCTTCTTCCTTGGGTAACACAGAAGCTTTACCACTTCTGGGTGTTACAGGGAATGGAGCGGGGAAGTGATGCTGTGTGTGGCAGACAAGAGGTTAGGGAGATTGTGATGTGGAGAAGGAGGGCCAGAGAGGAGCTGTGCTCTGATGAATCCCATGGCTCATCAGAGAGGACTTAAACTACTTTCGACGTCTCCGACTCAAAGAATATTTCCAACACCCCTCTGAACAACATACTAACCCACAGAATCCTTTCTACCAGCACTACAAAAAGAAGGATTCTGCTTGGACTCCTCCTGAAGGTCGAAACAACAGACTGGACTTCTACATAGATTGCTTCCATCGACGGGCTGAAATTGTGGAAAAGCAGCATCACTTGCCCCATAACCTCAGCCGTGCTGAACACAACAGCCTCAGGAACAACTCTGATATCATAATCAAAAAGGCTGACAAAGGAGGTGCTGTTGTCATCATAAATAAGTTGGAATATGAACAAGAGACTGCTAGGCAGCTCTCTAACTCCACATTCTACAGGTTATTATCCTCTGATCCCACTGAGGATTACCAAAAGAAACTACACCATCTGCTCCAGAAACAGCCTGAAAAAGCACAGGAACAGATCTGTACAGACACATGCCTAGAGCCCCAACCAGGGGTATTCTATTTGCTCTCCAAGATCCATAAACCTGGAAATCCTGGATGCCCCATCATCTCGGGCATTGGCACCCTAACAGCAGGATTGTCTGGCTATGTGGACTCTCTCCTCACCAGGACTCCCAGCTATCTTCGAGACACCGCTGACTTCCTGCGGAAACTACAGTCCATCAGTGATCTTCCAGAAAACACCATCCTGGCCACTATGGATGTAGAAGCCCTCTACACCAACATTCCACACAAAGATGGACTATAAGCTATCAGGAACAGTATCCCCGATAATGTCACGGCAAACCTGGTGGCTGAACTTTATGACTTTGTCCTCACCCACAACAATTTCACTTTTGGGTACAATATATATGTTCAAGTCAGCAGCACTGCTATGGGTACCCGCATGGCCCCACAGTATGCCAACATTTTTATGGCTGACTTAGAACAACGCTTCCTTAGCTCTTGCCCCCTAACACTCCTACTCTGCTTGTGCTACATTGATGACATCTTCATCATTTGGACCCATGGAAAAGAAGCCCTTGAGGAATTCCACCATGATTTCAACAATTTCCACCCTACCCCCATCAACCTCAGTCTGGACCAATCCCCACAAGCGGTCCATTTCCTGGACACTACTGTGCTAATAAGCAATGGTCACATAAACATCACCCGATACCGGAAACCTACTGACCGCTATACTTACCTACATGCCTCCAGCTTCTATCCAGGACACACCACACGATCCATTGTCTACAGCCAAGCTCTAAGATACAACCGCATTTGATCCAATCCCTCAGACAGAGACAAACACCTACAAGAGCTATATCAAGCATTCTTAAAACTACAATACCCACCCGCTGAAGTGACAAAACAGATTGACAGAGCCAGAAGAGTGCCCAGAAGTCACCTACTACAGGACAGGCCCAACAAAGAAAATAACAGAATGCCACTAGCCGTCACCTCCAGCCCCCAACTAAAACCTCTCCAGCGCATCATCAAAGATCTACAACCTATCCTGAGAGACAATCCCTCACTCTCACAGATCTTGGGAGACAGACCAGTCCTCACTTACAGACCGCCCCCCAACCTGAAGCAAATACTCACCAGCAACCACACACCACTGAACAAAAACACTAACCCAGGAACCTATCCTTGCAACAAAGTGTGATGCCAACTCTGTCCACATATCTATTCAATTGACATCATCATAGGACCTAATCACATCAGCCACGCCATCAGGGACTCGTTCACCTGCACATCTACCAATGTGATATGTGCCAGCAATGCCCCTCTACCATGTACATTGGCCAAACCGGACAGTCTCTACGCAAAAAAATAAATGGACACAAATCTGACATCAGGAATCATAACATTCAAAAACCAGTAGGAGAATACTTCAACCTCTCTGGTCACTCAGTAACAAGACTTAAAGGTGGCAATTTTGCAACAGAAAAGCTTCAAAAACAGACTCCAATGAGAAACTGCTGAACTGGAATTCATTTGCAAACTAGATACCATTAACTTGGGCTTGAATAAAGACTGGGAGTGGCTGGGTCATTACACATATTTAATCTATTTCCCCATGTTAAGTATCCTCACACCTTCTTGTCAACTGTCCGAAATGGGCCATCTTAATTATCACTACAAAGGTGGTTTTTTCTCCTGCTGATAATAGCTCATTTTAATTAATTAGCCTCTTACGGATGTCTACACTACAAAATTAGGTCAATTTAATAGAAGTCGATTTTTTTAGAAATCGATTTGATAGTTGATTGTGTGTGTCCCCACTAAGCGCATTAAGTTGGCTGTGTGCGTCCACAGTACCGAGGCTAGCGTCGACTTTCAGAGCGTTGCACTGTGGTAACTATCCCACAGTTCCCGCAGTCTCCGCCGCCCATTGGAATTCTGGATTGAGCTCCCAATACCTGATGGGGCAAAAACATTGTCGCGGGTGGTTCTGGGTACATGTCGTCAGGTCCCCCTCCCTCTTCCTCTCCCTCCGTGAAAGCAACGGCAAAAAATCGTTTCTTGCCTTTTTTCCTGGGTTACCCATGCAGATGTCATACCACGGCAAGCATGGAGCCCGCTCAGCTCACTGTCACTGTACGTCTCCTCGGTGCTGCTGGCAGACGCGGTACTGCAGTGCTACACAGCAGCATCCCCTTGCCTTGCCTTGCCTTGCCTTGCGGACGGCAGACGATACAATACGACTGCTAGCCATTGTCGTCGTCCCGTGGGTGCTCCTGGCCGGCCTTGGTGAGGTCGGTCGGGGGCGCCTGGACAAAAATGGGAATGACTCCAGATCATTCTCTTCTTTAAGTTTTGTCTAATGGAGATTCAGTCCTGCCCGGAATATCATGCCAGCTGGAGGCTTCTGCCTCAGGCTGCTCTCCCAGTCAGCAGCACCACGCGGTCCTACCCCAGCCTACCCCTTGCTCCCATGGCTCATGAAGCCTGGACAGTAGTAAGGAGCAGTTCAACTATAGGCTGAGCAAGTGCAGAATGGTGGTAGTATGTGCCTTGGACATTTAAAAGCTCGCTGGCGCAGTTTACTGACTCGGTTAGACCTCAGCGAAACCAATATTCCCATCGTTATTACTGCTTGCTGTGCACTCCACAATGTCTGTGAGAGTAAGAGGGAGACGTTTATGGCGGGGTGGGAGGCTGAGGCAAATCGCCTGGCCGCTGATTACGCGCAGCCAGACACCAGGGCGGTTAGAAGAGCACAACAGGACACGCTGTGCATCAGAGAAGCTTTGAAAACCAGTTTCATGACTGGCCAGGCTATGGTGTCAAAGTTCTGTTTGTATCTCCTTGATGAAAACCCGCCCCCTTGGTTCATTCTACTTCCCTGTAAGCCAACTGCCCTCCCCTCCCCCCTTTGATTTCCGCTTGCAGAGGCAATAAAGTCATTGTTGTTTCAAATTCATGCTGCTTTATTAATTTGTCACACAAATGGGGGGATAACTGCCAAGGTAGCCTGGGAGGGGTGGGGGAGGAGGGAAGCACAGGGGTGGGGTAGCTGTAGGGGCACCCCCTAGAATGCCATGCAGCTCATCATAGAAGCGGCGTGTCTGGGGCTCTGACCCGGAGCGGCCATTTGCCTCTCTGGTTCTTTGGTGGGCTTCACGCGGCACTGCTGCGGGTCCCTGTTATAACCTCTGTCCTTCATGCCCTTGGAGATTTTTTCAAATATTCCGGCATTTCGTCTTTTGGAACGGAGTTTGGATACCACGGATTCGTCTCCCCATGCAGCGATCAGATGCAGTACCTCCTGTTCGGTCCATGCTGGAGCTCTTTTGCGATTCTAGGACTCCATGGTCACCTGTGCTGAT
>QXTE01000078.1:7288705-7341642 GCA_003942145.1 Platysternon megacephalum | reverse complement strand
CAGTTTCAGTTCTGGCTGGAGAGGAAAAGGAATCAGGAATCAAACAGGGTAGTGAGTATTTAGTGAAGGAATTAGCTTATGTTTATTTTCTTTTGTAACCTGTCTTGGGCATTATAGGTATTATCAAATTGGCTATTTTTTGATGTACTAAGAGTTTTGCCCAGGGGAACATCCTCTGTGTTTTAAATCTGTTGTCTGTGAGATCAGCTTGTATGCTATCTCCCAGAGGTTTTTCTTTTACCTTTCTTTTCTTTAATTAAAAGCCTTCTTTTTAGAGACCTGATTGATTTTTCCTTGTTTTAAGATCCAAAGGAGTTGGATCTGGGCTCACCAGGAATTGGTGGGGAAAAGGAGGGGGGATGGTTAATTTCTCCTTGGTTTAAGATCCAAGGATTTTTGGATCGGTGTTCACCAGGGAATTGGTGGAGGAGTCTCTCAAAACTACCCAGGGAAGGGTTATAGTACTTGGGAGGGAAAGGGTTTTGGGGGAGAAGACAGAGTTCCCCAAATAACTCTAATATTTGGGTGGTGGCAGCGTACTGATCTAAGCTGGTAATTAAGCTTATGAGTTCCCATGCAGGTCCCCACATTTGTACCCTAAAGTTCAGAGTGGGGGTGAAACCTATGACAGGTGCCACAAGTCCTCCTGTTCTTTTTGTGGATACAGACTAACACGGCTGCTACTCTGAAACCTTAAACTAAGGCAGAGCACAGAGTTTGTCAGAGCACAGATCCTATTTAGCCCTGCTTTTCTCCCCTTTTCAAGTGTGCAGGAGGGGCAGTGGTTGGCAGGAGAAGAGGTAGGCTCCAGCACTGGGAGACCAGGCCTCCCCACTGAACAGCTGTGCGCAACCCCACTGCCCGCCTAATTTCCCAGGCCTAATACTTGGTCAAGCTGCCTGGTTTCAAGGTCTCTTTGTTTCCACACACACACCCCCGATACAAACTTGCTCCTCTCAACCCATACCTTATATGTATGCATTTTTATTAGCTCCGGAATATTTAAAATTACAGAAAGGTATGCATTCCAATGTCAGAGCCCAGCCCCAGCTTGTAATGTAGCTAATTCTAACAACATCTGAATCAATGCAAAAGTGTATAGATAATTAATATAAATTAATGTATAAACAAATAGAAGAGAAGATGTAGTTTCTGAAAAGATTTGATGGGCGCAAGCTGTAGAATTGGGAAGTTGACTTTTTCCCAGGAGAAAAAAAAAGAATCTACCTGGCAAGGAGACAGAAATATCCTCCTCCGCGCAAACAACACTAAGCAGCCAAAATATTTTTCCTTCTTGAAAAAGGATTTGATGAAACAAACATAAGATTATATTTTTTCCAATAAAAATATATCAGAATGAATCTTTAGGTCAAAATATCCCAATTGCATAAATTAGTGCAACTCCACTGAAACTAGCGGAGTTGTGTCCTCTTACAACAGTGGTGAAGTGGATGGTGAAAAACGCACCCAGAGAGAGGCTGAGAGCAGAATGCAATTGCCTTTGAATAGTCAGAGATTTGGGTATATGGACAACTTGCACTTGTCTCTGGAGACACTGCTTGAAATGCAAAGGCCTGCAAGTGAGCTTTGCAAACATGGCTTCTGAAACATTTATCATCAGCTGGAGCTTAGTGCTCTCCTGAGGTGACTATCACTCTCTTCACCCAAATGTTTGCTCAACTCAGTGCAAATTTGGTTTGACAGACCTCCCTTTACACACTCACCATGTTCACACTACTGTGTTGTCATGTTGCGTCCTGACAGAAATAACACAGAATACTTTTTATGCTGCTAGCCCAGAAGAGGCTTGTGTGTGCCAGAAGCTCACTGTTGGAGTTTGGGGTAAAAGAGTGGAAGACAGAGAAGCATAGAGTCCCATACTCCAGTGTTTGTCGGCAACTTCATCCCAATAACATTAACTAATCAAAGTACATTTTGATGATTTCAAATGTACATATTTCCTCCCATTTCTAAAATCTGTCAGCTCATTGTTATGCCAGTATGTGACCTTACCAGAAGTCTGGAAGGACCCTTTACCTCAGTTCTTTTAATTTACTCAGTCCAGTCCCGGCCAGTCTATTAATTTCCCACTTTTCTTTACATACAAACAATTTTATAGAACACGTTGAGTTGTACTTTTGTTAGTTCAGAAAACTTAAAGTCCTCTGCACAGCAGTACTTTGTCTAAAGTCATTGTAATCATCCTGTAGTATTCCTTGCTGTGAGGGACAAACTGAGGAAACATGTGTTTCCTATCCTTTTAATAAACATCAGATTTGTTGAAGGCCTCACTGTTTAGTTTATGCTGCAAAATACTCTCCAAAACTCGCTCACTCTAATCACTCTTTTTCACTTTCCAGCATCTGGTTTTCTACTTGGTTTTTATCTATTTACCGATAACTGCTGAGAGACTCTTTGTCTTGTGTATGATTTTTTTCCCCCGAGAGTTATTTGGTAGACAAGTTTCTTAAATTAATTCCCATTTGAGTTGGAGGGTCAGTCATACAAGATGGTGTACAATAGGTCTGCATTGTATTGGTTGCTTTTTGCTTACCCCAAATTGATAAAAATGCAGATGTAATCAGAAAAATAGTTAATAACAGCACATTGTCACTCACCAGGCCAGCTCCCTGAGTGTCATGAAGTCACATCTACTAACTCAATTGGCGCAAAGCCAGTTTGCACTGTCATGAGCCCTGCAGAGCCAATACTGCAGAGGGAGCATGAGCAGGATTCTGTTTAGCCTCTTCTATCATCAAGAGATGTGTCAGCTAAGTCCTGATTGCAGAATCTGTATTGCTACTGATGGTGGGACAGGCAGAAATGACACTGGTAGATTTTTTTGAAATCTCAGGCTGTTTGCAGCACAGGCCATTTGGGAGGGTGGGTGAATCATTGCTCTGTTTAGTTAATAGAGCAAGTTTGAGCTCATATAATGTCAAGAAGAACTATGGAACCACCCACAGTAATCTTTTATGTTCAGACTATAATCATACTTCAAAGTGAACGCAGTTTTGTAAGGAGTCCCCTTCAGATTTCACTCCAGCCCTTCCCCTCATTTCTTCTTCGTTTACTCCCACCAAAAACTGTTACCTTTGGACTTGGTGTTGCAGAGACTGATGTTCTCTTGGCTGCTTTTGCAATCTGTTAATGCTTTTACAAGTGCTGGCCAGAGCAGGTTAGTAAGGAGAGACACAACATCCTGCGTGGGCAGTTTATATTGCCAGACCCTGCTGGAACAGAGAACAAATTGTACATATGTCACTTTGATCCCACTTGCTTGGAAGAGAGACAAGGAGCTAAGAGATCACAGGGTTAGGCCAGAAAAAGCTATTCAGTGTGTCTCGTCAACTGACTGGAGGACATTTCTGTTTCACAGCAACTTGCAAGGTTTTAAAATTTGTTTTTGTTTCACATGGACAAAGCATTTCAAATGTTTTTTGTGAAAACAGAATTGTGTGTGTGTGTGTGTGTGTGTGTCTCTCTCTCTCTCTTTACATACCTACCTATTTACCTATATAGGATTGAAACCTGAGCTCCCCAAGTGTCTTTCCATTTGTCCTGGAGGACAAGGCACTGGCCTGGGATGCGGGAGAACCAAGTTCAAGTTACTCTGTCTCATTCAGATGAGAATTTTTCATTGCAGTTCACTCTGAACCAGGCAGAGCCGGGACTTAAAGCAGGGTCTACCACATCCCAGGCCAGTGCCCTAGCTTCCAGGCTGCAGAGTGTCAAAGAGGTTGTGTGCATGTCTCTCAAAATAGCTTCCCAACAAAACTTCATTGAACCAGATGTGTCTCTGCAAAATGTTTCAGCTTCAATGAAACAGCATTGTCATGAGGCACACTCTCCACCAGAGCTCCTCCTTGGGTTAGGATGCAGGCAGCATTGTAGGGACTCTTCCCGTTCTAGTGCTCCGTTTGTCAGCCAACCTGGTTCTGCAGACCATCCGCACAGGCCACACTTAAAGTTCAGTCCCCTTCCAGAGTTTCTAAGTACTGCAGTAAGCTGGCTGACCTCTTCAAAGTCCCTTTACCCGGCTCCCCTTGGGTCTGCAGCGAAGTCCTTCTAAAATCAAACAGAACTTAACAGAATCACACTCTTCTTCTGCAGAACAGCAGATCCCAGACCTTATCCCTGGGCCTTTCAGTAGAGCTCAGAACTACAAACAAAATTAAACACTACAGAAGTATCTTTCATCCCTCTCCAGGCTTTCCATCCCTCTTGGGCTCCTCTTCAGCTCCCAGTTTCTATTATAGAGCACCAGCCCCAGGACTGCCTCCCTGGAACCTCATTCCTCGTTCCAGAGGCTCCACACAGGAGTTAGTGCCACTCCTGGGGCTCAGCTCTCCAGCCACAACCCAGCTCAACTGCTCTCCTCCCCCTAACTTTGTCTTTGTCTTGTGTTTTGGTGCAGCAGCCTCATCATGTGAGGCTATGGCTGCCACTTTTCTTTATTCATTTTTAGCCATTTAAAAAAAATATCTTTTCACTCAGTCTAATATCCTTAAGGAAACACAGCAAGGCTGCTTTTTTGTTTAGTGTTCCAGTACCTGACATTCTCCCTAGTCTCTTTAGAGAAAAAGATTTGATTCCGAGCCAGCTCTTTTTTTATAAAGAACCTTTCTTTCCATAGAATATTGTCCACAATGCCATAGAAGATGATCAACAGTTTCACTGGTTTTGCATGCTTTACCTAACCCATCTTTATGTCTTTTTAATAAGTTAAATGTATCATTTAAGGCACAAAGACCTGCTAACACTCTCAAAATAACTACTTCATTTTTTTTCTATGATGAATGTGGAGTATAGTATTACCTTTGATTTTTGAGCATACATCATTCTTCATCCTTTTGTTTCCTTAGTCCATAGTTCTTGCCATTCCTTTGTAAGCTCCTTCATGACTGTTCTTGTACATTCTTGTCTACTTAATGGTATCTTAATATCCACCTCCTCATTTTTCGAGCTTGTTTTGCTGCTCTGTCAGCCCTCTCAAATCCAGATATTCCAATATGTGCCAGAATCCATGCAACTGTTACAAAAATACCTCTTTGCATCATTTCTGATGTTAGGAACATTATTTCACTTATTATGTCATGTCTGCTTTCCAAAGTCCCTGTTCTGATTGTCATAATGCCTGACAATGAATAAGATACAATTAAACCTGCAGCTGGTTGCACATCTCTTATGCAGATTAGTGCCAACATTATTCTCATTAGTTCAGGGGTCAGAACAGTCACATAATTTGATAACCTTTTAGATTTCTGGATTCCAAGACTGGGAACATAGAAGGCTGTTCCCACTCTCTGTTCTGTCATCTTTTGATCCATCTGTATGGACTTGGCAAAGCTGGCCCGATTTTTCATAAATAAATTCAAGTCTTGTATGTACCTTGCCTGGTTTTCTAATTGGTATTACCAATGCTTGTTTCCATTGGCAGCAATTCTTTTTCCATATATTATTATAGAATGCAATAGAATCTTTAGACTCCCTTCTGACAAGTGTTGAAGCATTTCATTACTTTATATTATCTCTACCGGGAGCTGTATTTTTTCCTTTTTCTAATTGCTGCAATACTGCATACTAAAATTTTTGTTTAACACATCATCAGTATATCTCTCCAGCCATTTAATTGTTCACAGTTTTCCTCCTTTTTTTTCTTATGAAACTTATTGCTTTGATTCATATCCCTATTGACCTTTTGGAATTCTTTGTCTGCCTTTCCTAGGCTGGAGACCTGTTTCGTTGTTTACAATAAGACCAAGTATACATTTACTTTTACTTCAAATCCTATTCATTCATAGAATTTCTGAAAGCTTTGAATCTTTATTCCATTTCCCACAGAAATTTCTCCAACTTTCTTTTTTTGTCTTTTTGATAATCCTTTGTGCCACCACCTTACATCTTTTGTATTCATTACGTCTTCACTATTCATTGTGTGTTTTGCTTGCTTGCATGCCTTATGTCTTTCCTTGATTGATAATTTGCAATCCTCATTCCACCAGGGAACCAGATTTCTAAGTCTAGGGCAGGGGTAATCAATTATTTTTTATCAACATCCAAATTTCTTGGTCCAGACTCCAGAGAAAATAATATAGAAATAACAACAATGATAAAAAGGAAATAAAAAGATTTCGTGGTCCATTCAAAAGTGTCTGGTGGTCTGGATTTGGCCCCCAGGCTGCCTATTGACTACCCCAGGTCTAGGGCAATTTGATGTTTTGTAGATGGCCGGATCAGCTGCTGCTGTAATTCCTTTTATTACATTGTTATAGAATTATCCTAGGTTCTCACTTGTACAGTTACTACATAAATATTTATCACATTTAATCTAGGAAAGGTCCTGGTCAGCTTTTAGAAAATTCCAGCTAGACTCTTTGGTGATTTCAACATTTTCTCAGCCGTGGCACTCAATAAGAGTAGGGAAGTGATCACTTCCCATTATCTTCTCTCTAAATTTCTGAGCTGCATTTACTAGCTATATGACCTTCTCCTGATCAGTTTATGTCCTGAAATGACATGAGACTTTATAGCCCTTGTAATTTTTATCGTATCTGTGATCAGGGCCGGCGCTTCCATTAGGCGACCTAGGCGGTCGCCGAGGGCACTGCTATTTTGGGGGCGCCTGCGCCCCCGCCGCCCGTAAAAATTTGGGGGCGGGACCTTCCGCCGCCTAGGGCGCCAGCAAAGCTGGCGCCGCTACTGTCTGTGATACTCACAGAGAGAAAAATTGAACAAGATGTTTCAAATTGTCATAACTAACATAGCCCGAGGTTTTCCAGCTCTCTCATGCCGCAGATAATTCCTCTTCTAATACCACAGGTGTGTATTTATCAAAAAGTTGAATTCTGTGGTCCACCAGCCAAGGCTCCACAATTTGAGAACTGCAGCTTTTGAACGGTATTCAGTGCTCATACATATTCTCTCTCATGTACAGTCAAAAATCAAGAGCAAGTTACTGAGACATACAGATGGTCAGAAAATGGAGGGTTTTTTTCAATGGAAAATTTAGAGTTTTCAGTAAAAATTGAAAACTGAAATGTTCTGGCCAAAAAACAAAATATTTAATTTGCCAACCTCAAGTCTCATAGAAATTGTAGTTCAGGTGTTTCATGCTCCCGTTCTCTCTACAGACTTGGTTCTCTGACTTGACTACATTTCCCATTAGGCACCACAGTCTCTCCTCTTAGTAAAGGGAGGCAGTGCTTCATGCAGTTGCATGGCTCCAATGCATCATGGGAGATGAAGGCCAGTTGGGAAGCCTGGCTCATCCAAGAGAACAAAAGCAGGAGGGAACCAAACTGCAACTCACATAATGCATCACACTGGCATTTCAGAACTGTTTTTTTTCAGATTTTGGACATTCAATTTTTCTACTAAAAAAATCCCCAAAATTTTCAGCAGAAAGCAGACACTTTTTTGCAAAAAAAAATTCATTTAGTTGAAAACCCAATTTTCCATCACGGAACAGTTTTGCTGGAAAATTTTCTACCAGCCCTATTGAGATTGTTGTATAGCCAGGCTTGGTTCTAAAGTAGCAGGTAGTGATGTGATTACTTTTATTTTGCATGTCTAGTTAATCATTTAAACCTCACTGAATGGAACACACTGTCTTGATTAACTTCTTACTCATGTAAATGTCTAGTACTTATTTTCAGAATTACTCCTCTGTTGTCTCAATGCTATTTTGCAGCACTGTGATTAAAAGTGGTGAGGATTTAGTGTTGTAGGCAGAAATCTATTGTGAAATCTATGCAGAACTGTCTGATGTGACACTACTGCTGGTACGTAGTAATTGCCCCGACTGGAAGGTTTAGCCTGGGTTTCTGGTTTGAGAATGACCCAGCATGTCTGATCTGACACTGAAAATTCACCTGAAAGGAGAACCCACTGTATTAAATCAATGTTCAGTTGTAAACTTTTGAAATACAATGATAATGTTTTGTTCGGAGTTATGAATATTTCAGAGTTACAAACAACATCCATTCCTGAGGTGTTCATAACTCTGAAGTTCTACTGTATTTTCCAAGGTGGCAGAATATCCCAGTCAGAATGTCTCATTGCCACTAGAGTCCTGACCCTGGATTCTTGTTTTAGAATTGCCGTTGTTTAGTCTGGTGTGGCTTTCTTGTAAAGGGAAGAGTATTTCGGTTGTGGACAGATGAATATTCTGCAATTCCAGAAATACATTTTTCCACAGTCAGTTGTTTTGGCTCCATGTGGAAAATAATCTTACAAACAACAAAGAAAGCCATGACAAAAATCCTCAGTGACGTATGATATAATTAAGGGGTAATTTTGAGGTAATTAAGTTAGTCAAATCTCCCCCGCCCTATCCAAGGATAAACATTGCACAACACACAAGTAAGAGTATTTATGAACTGTTCTTGGTTTAATAATACACTATGCCCATACTGCTCTCTACTTGTACTTAGAGTTATTTTTAAAAGAAGAATTATGAATGCAGGATTACTCATGCATCTGCCAGTATCAGCTAGTAGCCCTCTGTTTGTCTGTCTGCATCATACAAGGAAAGGTTTGCAGCCATTCTTTCAGTGCATTCATTCATAATCTTATCTGGCTTCTCTCCCATGGAATTGTTCCCTCTGTTCACTCAGTTTTTCATGGTATAACACCTCTGTCCTGCATAGCACTAGCTCTTCATTCCTATTTTCTTTTTCCTTTAAGCACTGATAGGTACTCCAGAGAACTAGTAGCTGCTGAGGTTATACCTTAAAGGGGAGAGCATGTGAGTAGTGTTAGCTGTGCTGTGGGGCTTCTGGAAAGTGGGGGTGGGAAGGAAAGTAGCAGAAGCAGTGTGGGAGGCAGGAGACAGGGCTGTGTGAAGAACTGAATATTCAGTTTGGGTGCAGGTCCAAAAGCTTCAAAAAATAATTAGTTTCAGGTCAATCTGAAACAAAATGTTTCAATTTTTCAAGGTTTTTTTTTTTAAAAAACTTTTAAATGCTTTAAAAATAAGAGAAATTCTGAAACGGAGAAATTGAAAGGTTGAAATTGAAAGGTTGAAATTGAAAGGGTTGCCAAAATCAACCCAAATTGATGAATTGTTTCAGTCTGTCTAAAAAAAGGTTTTGCATGGAAAAAAATTCATCCAGCTCTAGCCAGGAGAGCACAGCAATGTGGAAAATCCAGGTTTGTTGGGGTATCCCAGAGGGTCGGGTGACTAAGGCACATTTTCGCTAGGTGAAGCAACTGGCCTAGGAAAGTAGCGATCTGGCTCTATCTCTTTTCCATAACGTGCTGAGAAGCCCAGGAAGGCCTGCTCTAGATATGGAAATGAGCTAAAGAGTTTTCAGCATATATTATAAGCAGGCATTTAGGGACATAAGGGCCCATTCTTCTGTGAGTTACACCTCTCTAAATGTAGAGTTCCTCAGTTTCAGTCCATCGTGGTTCTCCAGATTTATACTTGTGTGACCAAAAACATGTGCAAATGCATTTGTTTCTAGGAGTACCAAGTACAACTAAAACTATTTCTATTGGCTGCATATGAAGTTGTGTGTATCTAAGTGTGGACACATGAAACCTTTCAGATGTTATCTGTTACAGAAGAGAGTCTCTATTGCGCTCCCAGCTACATGGGAACTCAGTAACCAAGGGAGAAATTCTCCTGTGTGCAAAGGGCCAGTACACAGCCTTCAAAACGAGCCTTGTGTTGGCCCTCTGAACAGGGGGGAATTTCACTGTAAGCGATTTCACATAATTGCCCCCCACACCTCATTTGTGTCATTTCACAGTGTAAAATGACTTCTAATGGCTCCTTTCTGCTGATCATTCAAATCATGTAACCATGTTCAAAATCGCTGGCCATTGAAAGCTTTATTTTACTGATATGGAGGCAAAAACTAACATGACCTTAACATATGAACAGTTGTTTCACTGTTACAAATCCCCATTTAATTCCTCATGGAAATTATTTGCACGTGCTCTTTGAAATGCTAACACTGGCTCTGTCGTGTAAGGAGGGTAACCGTGCCATTTTGGTCTCTTTTATCTACATAAATTGTGAAAACTCATGAGACAAAAGGATTTCTAGATCAGCTTATTTGGCAGCCTTGGGCTGTCAGATTTTATGTAGTTTCTTATCTAAAGTTGGGTCTCCTCTGAATAAATTGTGGATGACACATCAGATGTAGTTGTAAGCTGTTCCCACTATAGTTACTTTTGTCAAGTGTCTTTTTGTTGTGTGTATTTCACTGTTGCTAACCTCGAGATCAAAACCCATGAATTAGACCCCCCCCCCAAACTGAGATTTTAAAACATTACATTCTTTTTTCCGTCTTTTGATTCCGTCTCCTGCCCATCTCCAGTGTGTGTGTGAGACAATTACCATTGCCCACTCTCCCGACCGTATTGAGTAAGGTGATTTTGGCCCCTACTGCAGGAGCTCTCACCCCCACATTGGCCTGTCCCCTGCTGAAGGAACATAAATCCACACCGTGTAGAGGTCAAGCATAGGAGTTTATTATGTACAGCGCTGACGGAGTGTCACCTTGCTTATTAGGCTCAGAGACACTGTCAATCAATGGATTACAATGGATTATATGGATTTTCCATGGGTGGGGGAAAGTGACGGGGTAGGTAGTCCCAAAACCCCAGATAGGTCTAGCAGCAAGACAAGATAGCACAGTAGCCAGTAGTCAAAGGTTACATAATGTCTCCGCTCATGGTTTCAGGTTAACAAGTTAACATTTAATTAGTACTTTAATAAAATGTATTAGTATAAAATATATATATATGTTGAATTCTGATGTGGGGTTCATAGGAATTATCCAACAGGTACATACCTAGGGGTTAAAGCGAAGAAACAGTGAAAGTATATGGCAATAAAGATTTTCTGTCAAGTTGCTCATTTTAAGGCAGGCATTGGTTCCCTGGGAAAGGGAGGTGGGAGGAGGCCATATCTTATACTGACATGCTTGAACCTTTCATAAACTCAAGGTTGGCGTGTGGGAAGAACATCTCCCTACAGAAGAAACGACCACAACAGAAACAGGGCTTCTTTGTTCTGTTTTTGCAACTTTGCATAAGACACCATTATTCAATTATTGCTCCAACATCTGGCAATTTTGCTGACCAGGCTTATTTTAGCAAAAGCAAGGTTATCTTTTGTTTATTCTGTTTTCTCTTAGCTAATCACTATTTGCTAGGCCTCTGGTCTCTTGACCAAACTCTGGACTTTTTGGGCCTGTAAAAGAGCTGACACAATCCATATACCAGGATGTTATATAAGCAGCACATGGATTTTGACCCTTCACCTGCCCAGCAATTAATCCTGTCCCCCAGCCCCCTCCAAAAGTTCAGTCCGCACCCAGCCCACATTCCCCATCAGTTCAGCCCAGCCTCACTTCTGTCCCACCTGGGGTTCTTGACCCTACTTCTTCCAGATGTAGGCCGACAGCAGAGGGGTTCCCTCTCCCCTTTCCAGGGTGAGGGGCGCAGCTCCAGTGGCTCTTCACCCCCCTCTACCTCTTCCCAGGCTGGAGGCGGCAGGGGGAGGGCAAGGAGCAGGGGCACAGTTCTGTCTGTGTTGCTCACAGGAGGGGAGGAGGGAGTGGAGCCTCGTTGAGCTGATGAGCTCTTTGCATCCTCTCCCCTCCTGTGAGAATGGTGAGCGGAGGGGAGAGACTTTGCCGGATTCTGGCAGGGCAAAAATTTGTAAGGCGCCTGCATGTTGATTTAGCCATCTATGTAGCCATCCTGCAGAAATTAAGAATCTGAATATTCTTTCTATATTTCGATTCTTAATTACTCCATTTTTTTCATTGTTAGAAAATGTGTTTCTTATTTATCAGGTAACTTTACCCATGATTTCTATCAAGCTGCTTTTGGATGGAAATTGGAATTGAATTAAAAAATGCACAAATCAGTCAGCATTTAAAAATCGTTTTAATTAGTTAAATAAAACTACTTTAAATGTGTAGATTACATGAGAAAAAAGTGAAACTAAAAGTGTTTCTGCAGATCTTTTGTGCACAACAGGTTGAAACTACTAACAACTGGAAATAAGTAAATTACCAGAGTTCACTCCGTTCTAAAGACTGAAAATAATATAAAAACTTAATGCAGTACATGGCATGTTGTGCCATATTTATACAGCTGGCGTTCAAAAGTTTGTTAAAGATGTCTTGCCCCCTAAATTGATTCTGTATATAAAACAAAATCTTGGACTCATCCTCACAGTATATAAGGAGGGCTCATTGGTTCAGCATATAATATTTTTTTAAAATTATTTTAGTAGATTCTAGTATGTTTCAGCCTTGTAAGGTGTGGCTTGCCTGTTATGGGCTGGAGGGCCTGGGGTGAGCACACTCTGATTACTGAATGAGCCACATCTGAGAAATCATGTGATTTCCCCATAAAAAGCTGTTGGGGGTGGGGGGATCAGGAAACTGCAGGAAGTGAAAGGGTCTGCAGGAAATGCCTGACATCAGGGGAGTTGGGATCCTTCTGTGGGAAACCCTGATTGGGTCTGGGCTTGGAGGCCAGAACTGGAAGGCTGAGCAGGGAGGGGAGAACAGATTGGGACAGAAGAAGAGCTCTGGTGGTGATAGAACATGCCACAGCTAAATATGAACTTTTCTGTTCTGGTGATTAATGTCATTTTGGGACTCTGATTGTTGTGAACTGTTTCAATTAAAGCGGGCATGGTTGGTGGTAACTCAGAGAAGCCCATGTGCTGTTCTTAAGGGGCCCCAAAGAGAGGAGAAACAGTGGTGGGGTGCTGCAGAATGACCTCCAGCCATGAGGGGGCACTCAGGAGGCAGCTGGCCTTGTTACAGGCCTTAACATAGCCTGTCATAAATTCAAATTTAATTTTAAACATGTTTGTTTTCAAAAAGAAAACTCTGATTTAAATTTTAAAAATCTGTTTTTTGTTTTGTTTTATTTTTATTCTAATTTTTATTCATGCTCCTGGAGAGCCATCAGTTGGTAACTACCACTGGTAACTGCTCACTACTGACTTGAGGTGGATTTGATTAACTGATCTATTGTACAGGTGAAATGCTCCATCAAGTTAAACCAGCAACCCCACCATCACCACCGTTATGAATCTCTAGGAAAGGACTGTGTTCCATCGGGACAGCTTGTGCCAAAAGAGAAATAACTGGCACAAAGTATGCTGTAGTCATTAACTTTTGAATAATCTCTTTTGAGCTTCTTTCAGAAACAGATTCTCAAGGCACATTCTTTAGTTAGAAAACAAAAAACAAAACAAAGCCTCCAAAAGGCTTTCACTTTAAGAATCCTCTTCCTTGGGGGAAAATAGTAAACCTGGCATTGAGGAGACTGATGTCAGAAGTATACTGAAGCCCAAACAGGGGAACCTGATAACATATAAGCAATTGCTGCATAGGGACCTAGCTGCCGAGCATGAGTAGATGTAGTTGTAACTCCTTAAGGTGCTCTGTCTGCCTTTAGTGGCTGGACCTCATAGAGGTTTGAGTCTACAGTCTTTGAGCTAACAGACCAGAGCTCCTGTTGTTAGGTCAATAGGTCCTGGGTTAAAACCCTAAAGATCACGTTACATAATTATATATTTACTGGCAGTTGTGTTATTCATTCACTAGATGTCTCTCTGTGCTACAGAGATTTTCAGACGAGGTATGCTTCCTGGTAAGCAAGGGAAATAAAGGTGGAACTCAAGCTACATGGTAGCCTGTCTGTGTATAAGAAATCCAACACTCAATATAACGTGACTAGGGGAACCTTTAGTTACAGCTGCTGCTGTATTTTAAGCAGTCGGTCAGTCCCCTTTTCTTGCTTTTCTTGCTTTCAACAATCAACAAGATTTTCTTCCATTTTCTTTTTTTTTCTTCTAGAATCTAAAGCATCTTAACCCATCTACTGGATCATTCCTTGGCAAACCTGATTCAGCATTAGGAGCAGTGACCTGGCGTGGCCTGAAAGTAACATCAATAAAAGGGAAGTGTGATCCAACCTAGACTCTGGAGCTGGAAGATAGGAAGTAAAACACTGACACCAGATTCAGACATATAAGGGACAGACCTAATGTCATCTGTCTCAGTCCTGTGAGGCATTTGGCTATTCTAGTCCATTAGCTTTTGTTCTTGCATCAGTCATGTTCCATGTTATTTAACTTTTTGTAAGACATGCTGGGTTACAGTTTTATGTAAATGTTATATGCATATTTATTAAGGCAACAGGGAACAGCAGCTGAGTTTCTTGAGACTAAAGTAACTGTTTCAGATTCAAAGTTCAAATCCATTCGTGTGAGGAGAGACAGATCTCTTCAATTTCCCAGAGCTGCAGCTGTTTCAATACCCCAGTGTGATACAAGCATTTGTATGTGTATTAATGTGTATTCATCTATGTGTTAGTTGCTGACAGTTACTGTTGTGCTAGGGACTTTGTTATTGCTGCTTAATGAGTCTCTTATCTGAAGCTACCTCTCTTACTAATGTATTGATTCTATTATTCATCATTGTGTTCTAGCTATGCTGAAAAAAGACCAAATAAAGCTATTTTGAAAAGTAAAGGCTCTATGCATTTGTTCTCTGAGTAGCCTGCACATCACTTTATACTGTGATCCCATTTCCTCCATCTGAGCAAAACAGAATCAAGCCAAGCAAGTTGGTACCTGGCCGAGAGAGACACAAAGCTGCTGCAGGGAGCGGTGTTAATGACTCAGTAGGTGGTACTTTTCCACAAGTTAGCACACTGCTAAATGACCCAAAGCCCCAGCATGGTTTTAAGGTGTTGCTGGAGCCGAGGTGCAGTCTTTTGGATGAATTGTAAAACTCTGGTTATTTGTACAGCCATAATGGCCACTGACTTTCATTTAAAAAGAGATTAAGTTTTGATTCTGGCACCCGCCACATAAATGTGCTGATGCACCAAACTGCTGTGAGCTGAACCCCATTCAACTCCTAGTTCAAAAGGATAGAAGGCAGTTTTGGGAGAGGGAAAAATCCAACTCTGAGAAGATGTTTCCGTGATGGTGAAAATTCAGATACGGGGTAGAATACTGTCATTTTTCCTTTAAAAAACTATGTGGAGATGGTGGGATTTTGTCCTGGGCCCTATCTGAAAATATTAATGAAGGGGGAAAATTGTTTCCTTGTCTGAGCCCTGTGCTGACAGAGTATGGAGAGTTAGTAGAGAGGGACAGATGGTGACTCCTGGAGAATTCTGAGCTTACAGCACCCCAGCCCACTTGCTGACCTTTCAAAAAACTCCCACAGCTGTTAATGGCTTCCGCAAAATGTCCCTGTGGTGCTGACAGCTAGTCAGCTCAGGGCATGACCTCAAAGAAATGTTAATTCACTGTGTGGGGGTAACAAAGGTACGTAAATAGGTTAGCAGACACAAGCCCATTCACTTGTGTTGATAAAAATCAAGAATAGATTGTAATTGTATTTACCTACATTCTGTTAAATGTATACCAGTGTAACCAAATTAACCTGTAGTTGCTAAATCCTTTTCATGTCTTGTAACTCTATATTACTTTTACTATACTCAATTGTCATTAGATCAAAAGGCCTGCATTTAGATGAAGTTTACTAGAAGGATAATGGAGAGTTCGGTGGTACCTTAAAGACAGATATTTTGGGCATAAGCTTTCATGGGTTTAAAAACCCACTTCTTCAGATCTGAAGAAGTGGGGTTTTTTACCCATGAAAGTTTATGCCCAAATAAATCTGTTAGTCTTTAAGGTGCCACCGGACTCTTCGTTGCTTTTGTGGATACAGACTAACCCGGCTACCCCTCTGATACTTAAAAGGATAATGGCATCGTCTTAGGCCTTGTCTACACTACAGAGTTTTGTCACCACAAATTATGCTGACATACAGCCACCACTTTAATTAAACCGCTGTTGCGTGTCCACACTATGCTCCTTGTATCAGCAGAGCGCATCCACACTAGCAGCTCTTGCATCAACATAGAGAGCAGTGCACTGTGGGTAGCTATCCCACTGTGCAACTGGCTGCAGGGTGCTTTGGGAAGGGCTTGCAATGCCTCATGGTGCAGGTACAACATCACATGATGCAAGTTTCTCAATCCCATCATTCCATGGGCATCCTACTAGATTTCCAGCTGCTTTTTAACGGAAGTGAGGGGGATGTAAGGGGAGTAGTGTGTGTGACAGGGGGTGTGGGTGTGGGAGACAGAGTGTGTGGGAGACAGTGTGTGAGAGAGTGGGGGGGGGGAGTGTGCGTGTTGGAAGAAAGTGAGTGTGTCCAGGGCCGGTGCAAGGAAGTTTCGCGCCCTAGGCGAAACTTCCACCTTGCGCCCCCCCCACCCAGCTAACCCCGCCCACCGACCCCTCCCACCAGAGGAGCCCCCCCACCCGGGGAGCCCCCCCCGCTCTGCAGCTACCCCCGCCTGGGGAGCCCCCCCCCGTGGCAGCTAACCCCGTCCGCCACTCCGCCACCCAGGGAGCCCCCCCGCTCTGCAGCTACCCCCGCCCGGGGAGGCCCCCTTCGCTGCAGCTAACCCCGCCCCCCCGCCCAGGGAGCCTCCCCCCACCACGGCAGCGAACCCCGCCCCCCGCCCCCCCACCCGGGGAGCCCCCCGCTCTGCAGCTAACCCTGCCCGGGGAGCCTCCCCCCGCGACAGCTAACCCCGCCCGCCCCCCCGCTCTGCAGCTAACTCTGCCCGGGGAGCCCGCCCCAGCTCACCTTCGCTCCGCCTCCTCCTCTGAGCACGCCGGCGCCGCTGTAATTCTCCTCCCCTCCCAGGCTTGCGGCGCCGATTGGAGGAGAATTAGAGCGGGGGCTGTGTGCTCAGTGGAGGAGGCGGAGCGAAGGTGAGCTGGGGCGGGGAGCAGTTCCTCTGTGCGCCCCCCCCCCCATTACTGTGGGCGGCCCTCCCCGCGCCCCCCCCCCTCCTCCGCCAGGAGCGTCAGCGCATTTCGGGGGAGGGACCTTCCGCCGCCCTAGGCGGCGGAAGGTCCCTCCCCCAAAATGCACTGATGACCGGGGCGCCGGCGCCCCCCAAATCTTAGCGCCCTAGGCGACCGCCTAGGTCGCCTAATAGGTTGCGCCGGCCCTGAGTGTGTCAACATGCTGTCTCTTTAGAGTTGCCAACCCTCCTGGTTTTGCCGGGAGTCTCCCAGAATCAGGCTGTATCTCCCAGAGGCTACTGAAGCCAACCCGGGAGATTTTAGGTGCTGAAAGTCCGGCGTGCAGCAGGGCTAAAGCAGGCTCCCTGCCTGCCCCTGTGCTCCTCCCGGAAGCAACTGCCACGTCCCTGCGGCCCCTGGGTGGGTGGGTGTGGCAGGGGTCTCCGCGCCCTGCCCACACCCCGAGCACTGATTCCACAGCTCCCATTGGCCGGGAACTGTGGCCAATGGGAGCTGCAGGGGCGATCCCTGCAGGCAAGGGCAGTGTGCGGTGCCCCCTGGCCCCCCTTCAGGGCCGCAGGGATGTGCTGGCCACTTCTGGGAACGGCGCACGGAGCCCCCTGGCTCCGCTTACCTCAGCTGGCTCCCGGTCAGCAGCACAGTGTGGCTAAGGCAGGCTCCACCCCTGCAACTCCCATTGGCCACAGTTCCTGGCCAATGGGAGCTGCGGAGTTGGCGTTCAAGCCTCCCTGGCTGCCCAGGTGCCTAGGGGCTGCAGAGACCCGAAGGCTGCTTCCGGGAGTGGTGCAGGACCAGGACAGGCAGGCAGCCTGCCTTAGCCCCGATGCGCCACCGACCGGGAGCCACCCAAGGTAAGCACCCCCCAGCCGGAGCCCGCACCCTGAACTTTCTGACCCATCCCTGAGCTCCCTCCTGCACCCAAACTACCTTTCAGAGCCTGCACCCCTTCCCCAGGCTCAGCCCTGAGCCCCCTCCTGGATCCTGCACCCCAACCTCTGCCCTAGGCTCAGCCCTGGGCCCCCTCCTGGAGCCTGCAGCCCACAACCCCCTCCCGTACCCAACCCCCTACCCCAGCCCAAACCCCCTCCAACACCCAAACTCCCTCCCAGAGCCTGCAGCCCACACTACCTCCGGCACCCCAACCTCCTGCCCCATCCTGGTGAAAGTGAGTGAGGGTGGGGGAGAGTGAGCGATGGAGGGAGGGGGGATGGAGTAAGTGGGGCAGGGCCTTTGTCAGTGGCAGGGCCTCAGAGAAGGGGCGGAGCACGGGTGTTTAAAGTTGTGTGATTAGACAGTTGGCAACCCTATGTCTCTTTAAGTTCAGACAGGAGACTGAAGCAACCAATCCTGGGGGAGGGGAACAACCTCACCCCCCCCCCCCCCCCCCCCCCCCCCCCCCCCCCCCCCCCCCCCCCCCCCCCNACTGCACAGCAGAGTCTCTTCCCCCATCTCCCAGCAGCAGCCCGCCTGGCCTGCTTGCGGCTGTGTTCCTAGTGCTGGGGAGAGCAGGATTCCACATTAATGATTCTGTGATTTCCTCCGAGTTCTCCCACAGCCTCCCCTCAGAACAGACCAAGATGATCCACTCCTCCCCTGTAGTCCAGGCAGCAGTGCATTTGCTGCTGTCATGCTCAGCAGGGCAGTAGCTAGGTGAGCTCTGCACCCTGAGGAATTTCCATAGTTCCTGGGGGCTTGAAAGGGGAGGAGTACATGCCTGTGTAGCTGGGTGCAGGGCAGCGGACTTCAAAATAGTGAGCAGAGCAGAACAGTGAGTGGAGGCCAGTTATGGCGACGTAACGAATGCAGTGTTTACACTGATGCTTTGTCACTCTAATTTTTCCACAAAAAGCTCCATGCCTCTTGTCGAGGTGGTTTTATTTTGTCAGCAAAACAGGACAGTTTTGTCGCCAGAGTAGCATAGTAGTGTATACACTTCCACTGTTTTGTTGACAAAAGCTGCCTTTTGCCAACAAAAGTGCTTAATGTAGACAAGGCCTAAGTCTATCTGAAACTTGTTAACTTATAATGTAAACTACCTGCAGACCAGTGGTTCTCAGCCTATTTACCATTGTGGGCCACATCCAGTACTACCTGTATGGCCCTGAGGATGTCACATTGGGCCATGAGAACCACTGCTGTAGACCATCACATTAGGTTGAAGGGCAGTTACTAAATGCATTATCTTTGAATGGCCTGGCAACCAGAGTGAAGTCTTAAATCTTTAAAGGAAAGGGTGGTTGACTTCAAAGCAAGGGTCATTGGTTAACAATGGGACATTCACAGACTTGGTCACCTATTATTCATCAGAGGAACACACAAGCTGTGACTGTTTTTTCTGTCTGGACACCTATCAGCTTGTTCTTTGTGTGAAAGAGCTATAAAAATGGACCTTGGGCACAATCCTGCCACCTCTGATCTGCTGAACTCTAAACAGGGGGAGTTTGACCCATTGGACTGAGATCCCCCAAATACCTTTTTGGGACACCCTGAAAGATTCTAAGAGACTTATGGAGAATTAGCAGACATTATATTTCTGCTAACAACTGGACTCATGTAATCTGATTCAACAGTAGTGTATTTTATCTCCTTTGACCTTTTAACAACTAATTTCTTCTTTTAGCTAATACATTTTAGTTTTAGATACTAAAGAAATTGGCTACCAGCATTGTATTTGGGGAGATCTGGAGCATATTTTGACCTGGGGTAAGTGACTAGTCCTTTGGGCCTGGAAGAACCTAATGTGTGGTGAATTTTGGTTTTAATAACCTTTCATCATAAAGTTCAGTTTGGCTAGATGGTAATAAGAAGCTGGAATGCCAAGGGGACTGTCTATATTCCAGGGAAAAACTAGTATAGTAGTCCAGAAGTACATTTTTATTGCTGGTTTGGTGAAATCTAATGATAGAGTATACCACCAGTTTGGAGTATCTGCCCTATTTTCTGACAGTCTGTCCTGAGTTTGGCGTTCTCAATTGAAAGTCACTCCAGGCACTATGAGAGTCTCATTAGATGGTGCGGAAAAGCTAAAACCCTCTTCCCACATGAATAAGCTGGAGTGCCTGGAGTAACTTATTACTTTGAGGCCTGTGAGGTTGTACCTATGTGCTCAAAGGAAAGTAGCAAACTGGCACAACATCTACCTTGTGTGCAATAATACTTGCAACCTCAATGGATGACAGGAGAGGTCCTCAAACACTGGCAAAGGGCTAACATAGTGCCCATCTTTCAAAAGGGGAAAAAGGAGGAGTCCTGGAACTATAGATCAGTCAGTCTGACTTTGATACCTGGGAAGCTACTAGAGCAATGTAGAAAACATTCAATTATTGAATACCTGGCGGATGAGGAGATAATCACTAGCAGCTAGCATGGATTTACCAAGAACAAATCATATTGCCAAACCAGCTTGATTTCCTTCTTTGACAGGGTAACTGGTTTTGTGGATGGGGGAATGCAGTTGGCATAATATACCTGGACTTCAGCAAGGCTTTTGATACAGTCCCACATGACATACTGATAAGTAAGCTGGAGAAATGTGGGCTTTGCGGAACTACCATTAAGCGGATGCATAATTGGTTAAACAACCACAAACAAGGAGTAACTATTAATGGAATGATGTCAGATTGGTGGAAGGTCTTATGTGAAGTTCCACAGGGATCTGCTCTGGGTCCAGTGTTATTTAACATCTTTATTAATGACCTGGATGTAGGAGTAGAGAGCATACTGGTCAAATTTGCAGATGACACAAAGCTAGTGGGGGTTACCAACACTTTGGAGGATAGAGCTAAAATTCAGCAGGATCTTGATAAATTGGAGAACTTGATTATAGACACCAAAATGAAATTCAGCAAAGACAAATGTAAGGTGCTACACTTAGGGAAGAAAACCCCAGTGCACAAATACACAATGGGGGATAACTGCTGTGGCAGCAGCACTGCTGAGGAGGATCTGGGAGTAGTGGTGGATCACAACCGCAACATGAGTCAGCAATGTGATGCTGTTGCAAAAAAAGCAAATGGAATTTTAGGTAGCATTAACAGAGGCATAGCATGGAAGTCACAGGAGGTGATAGAACTGCTCTATTCGGCATTGGTTAGGCCTCAGCTGGAGTACGGTGTCCAATTTTGGTCACCATGTATAGAAAGGATGTAAAAAAACTGGAAAGGATTCAGAGGCGAATGAGAAAGATGATCAAAGGGATGGAATGCAAGCCATACAAGCAAAGGCTGAAGGACCGGAGTATGTTTAGTTTGGAAAATAAGATATTAAAGGAGGACATGATAGTGGTCTTAAAATACTTGAAAGTCTGCCATAAAAAAGATGGAGAAAAGTTGTTCTCTCTTGCCACAGCAGGGAGGAACAAGAGGAAATGGGTTCAAACTACAGCATAGCAGATTCAGATTAAATCTCAGGAAAAACTTGCTAATTGTAAGAACAGTAGGATAATGGAACAGACGCCTAGGGAAGTTGTGGAAGCTCCTTCACTAGAGGTTTTTCCAAAGGAGGCTGGATAGCCATCTGTCTTGGATGGTTTAGCCATAACAAATCCTGCATCTTGTCACGGTATCAGACTAGATGACCCTACTGGTCCCTTCTAGTCCTGTGACTCTATACAGTTAGTCATGAGTGTATATTTTTTCTTTCCCTTGTCTTCTGTTATTACAGTTTTTTTTATTTTTCTTCTCTAGTTTAGAAGAGCAGAGGGTGATACAGATTAGAGTTGAAGTGTATCTGGCAGAGCTGCGTAGGGCTCAGATCCAGAACAACAATGAGGAGTTGCACTGGCAGAGGAGGGTAGGAATGAAACAGCAAGAGGTACTGCTGATTGGTAACTGGAGTGCATTGTGCAATAAATAGCAAGCACAAGTGACCTGGGAGAAGTTTGCTTGACCACCCCTCCTTTCCTTATACTTTACAAGAACATAACCAATCAGAGCATCCCCTCCCCCATGTGCTTCCCCAGTCTCCCTTAAGAAACTTCTCCACCCCTCCTTTGTGGGTGACAATATGTTTACTGCTCAGAAGTATTAGATCAGTTTGTTCATTGTCTGTTTTCCCCTCAGTGGCTTATTTTAATTACAGTAAATGTACTGTTCAGAGGCATTGGTGTCTGCCCACAATATTTCCCCTCTCAGTTCTTCAGTCTTTATGACTGACACCCATTCAGGGATGCTTTTACTCTGAGGTTTGAGAATTCACTTCCGTTTCAGTGGCACAATAAAGGCAGGAAGGTGAGGTCAGGGCTGGAGATAACAATTTCCATTTCCACATAAGCCATTGGTGATTAAAGAGGGTTGTCAGAGAAACTCCAGCAGGCAAGGGCAAAGCTAAATTTGAAGGGAAAAAAAAACAACCATATCACCAGCTCAAAACAAATACCCATTTTTCTTTTTGTAAATGTGCTGCTTTCACATTGTCACACCCTCTCACAAGGCACAAATCAGCATCTCTTTCAGCTTCAGAGAAAAAACAAGCATGAGCTCTCACTATCCCTCCTCTCAGCCTCTGCATAACCGCACAATACCCTTTCCATCTGCCCCCAAATGACCTTTTCCCCATCTCCTTGACTTTCTCTGCTCTCCTGTCCTCACCTGTCCTTGTCTGGACATTCCTCGTTACTGCCATGATGCTTTGCTCCTCAGACTGACCCACCCCCTTCACCTACCCACTGACATCCAGTCAGGGTTAGAATGGGACACAGCAGCCACTCTTCGTCAGCTTCACTACACAATAAGATGAAGGAGAGTAAGTGGGGAGTTAATGTTAAAAACTACAACAGGATGTGTATTTTTAAAGACAGGCAGAACTTAATTACCTAAGTTGGCGTTTAGCCAGGGTTAGCATGGCTATTCTTGTCAAAAACACGCAGGATCTTTACTGACCGGGAGCGGTCAGTTGCTTGGTTTTACAGTTCACCAGAAAAATAGTCCACTGCTGATGTAACCACATCAGTCCCCAAAGGGCCATTGAGAGCTTCTAATGACAAAAGACAGAGAGGTGCATCACTGTTGCTCCCAAGTAGCCATCAGCATTCACTTCCTGTAGGCAGATTAGCGCTTTCTGTGTTCACACCGCAACCCACATGCCAGTTCATTCTCAGTAGAAGGCCATTTTGGTATGGGTCAAGTACACTTTCCAAAGTCCTAACCTAATGACCTATGGCTGGAAACCATCCCCAATCCCCTATATATGTGCATCCCTTAACTGCATCTTTACAGACAAATTTCTAATCAAACCACAGTCACTTTTTTTCTGTGCAGGAACAGGGAGATCTAGTTCTATATTTATTTTTTTGAAGGACCCTCTGAAGCTTCACCAGGACAAGTCCATAGCACTAAAGTTTAGATTGTTGGCATGCTCACCCCTGCTAGGTAGTCTTCACAAAAGTCTTAGCTGTGTTCAGCAGGCTGGAGGGTGGCTTGTTCAGAGTCATGGCTTGACTCTTTGCTCTGTGGGGAAACCTAAATTGAAGTAATAAGGATCTTGAATTCTCCATGCAGGCCAAGGAGGATGGTTCTGTTCCCTGTGGTCAGTTGTTGAGCTGCAATTAAAGAATGAAAGTGAGGTAGCTCCTGCAGCTGCCCCATGTCCGTCATTCTTTATCTGTCGCTTCATACTCTACTCATCTGCTGTCTAACATCTTGTAATTCCATTGCAATGTCTCAAAGGAGATACGGTAATAGAGCTCTGGCACATGTGATTCATTGAGGATCCTTTTAAAAATTCAGGATTAGTGAAAAAGGAAGAGGTGGGGAAGCAAATCCACCTCCGCTCACAAGCCTACATCCAGTTTCCGGGGTTGGCAACAACAGGGTAGAGTCCGGTCATAGCCTCAATCATTAGAATTTCTTTCAAAAGCAAGGATTGGATTTCCTAGCAGGCACTATGTAGCTGGGGGGCAGCAGGCACTATGAGTGCTGCAGGAGATGGCAGGTTAACCCTGGGATAGGAGGGGACAGAGTGTTTCATATTACATTAGTGCCTAGCATGGGGTTTGGAAAACATTTAGAACCGGGCTTCTATCACTCTTTTTCAGAGTTTGGACCACATCTTAGTTGAGGGATTGCCTCCTGGATGCCTCACTCTGCTATTTAGGATTTTGTGAATCATTGCCCAGTCTCGATAGCATGGACCACGTCTCCTCCCATTCATGATCACGTCATATCTCTGGGGTGAATATGGCAGTGGCTTGCATTGGAAAGTAATACAAGGGAAGTAGTTAATGTGTTTCAGCCCTCTGTATGAAGGGTGTTTGTCCTTTTTGGGGAAACAAATGAATCACATTGTCTCCTTCTAGTCCTCATTTCACCTCTTCCCTTTCCATCTGTTCTGTTCCTCTTGTAGGGATATTAATGAAGGTACTAACAGTGATTCCCCCAAGTGACAGTGACCCCCCACATCTTTTGGGTCTTCTGTTAAAACTTGTAAGCTACTGTGAACACTATGTTACCACCCCTGCTGTGAGCTATAAGCCATTAAGTGACTTTCACTTTATTGTACCAGCAACGGCTCCTAGGAACAGATCCCCACCCTCTGTGATTAAATGGAATGTATGTTGATGAATGCTTGATGTACATGAATGGTTAGGGAGGTGCCAGCCTAGAAAGGGAGTATCCATCGGCCGAAGAAGGTGTCAAGTGGAATCAACCAGATGACCCCCGGAGGGCGAACTGGGATCCACCCCAGCACCTCAAAGGAAAGAAGACAGAATGGAGCCACCCACCTGCTGATTGATTTAACAGCAGCAGAATGAAACAACTTCCATGAACTAACATAGGGAAAAATCCCTATAAAACTGGACTCTGAAGAATAAGTCTTTGAGTCTATGGTTCTGCTGCCAGCCTCCAGGAGCATCAGGTGCACCTGATCCAGACTTCGCTCTTCTCTTGTGTTCAGGATACCTGGCCAGTATTCTGTCACAAGCAACTTTAGGCTGGTAACTATGATATCTACACAGAACTTGTATGAATGATTGTGTGAATGGATATATATATATATATATATATATATAAGTAATCATAGGAATAAGTAGCCAAACAACGTTGTTCACTGTTATCTTTTATATTATTATTATATTTACAATAAATGTGGCATCTTTGCCTTATCCCTCTTAATAAGATCCTGCTGGTTTTTATTGGTATAACACTCTCTCCCCTGCTCATGCTCCCCTATCACCTCGTCTCTTTCTGCTCCTTTTCATTCACATGTTTTCCTGTTGCATGTTCCTCTGCCCTTCCACATAATTTCCCTGATGCCTGGCACCCTTGCATACTGCCCTGCTGCTTTGTCCCCTTTTCCCTGGCACATTCCCTTTCTGTGTGTGCCTGGGAAGTCTATTCCTAATGGTAGCTCCATTCTCTGAAGGCATCTTCTTTCTCCTCAGTAGCAACAGCCACTAGTAGGGGCAGCTAGGCTGGCAGCTCCTCCTTGTTTCCAGATGCTTTTTCAGAGCACAAGGTTCTGCTTTAGAACAAATTGCCTGGACAGCAGCAGAATGAACTGGGGAAAAGGACAGAGCCACCTCCTTGCTCTACTGACCACCACTGAGTGTACTGCAGACTACAGTAAGCATAGAGTTGGGGATGGTTTGGCATCCAACGTTCTGGAGCCTGTCCTTCCCTGGGACTCACTACTTACCACCAGCTGCTCCTGTCTCCTTCCCTTAAACTATATGACCCTTCAGCCAAGGCCTACTGGAATCTCTCAGGAACGAAAGAGACAATCATGCTTACATGTCAAAATGGTTTTGTGCTGTGGTCAGTTGTTCACTAGGGAAGAAATGTAGGAGGATGTCACCAAACTCATTTGACCCAAGTAAAAATGAGACATCTTGAAGGATTTGCTTGGGGTTTTCAAATACCTGGGGCCTTCTTTTGACACTGACAAATATTTGATGTTCTGCCTTACTCATAAGTGGCCCAGGCTCGTTGGGAAGCTAGAAAACAGAAACACCTTTGTTACCCACACACTCTAGGGTGCCCCACCTTTACCCTTCCATGGGCTCAAGGCATAACTCGGTTAATTTAGCACCCACACACACCCTTTCCATTTTCTCTGGGGCTCAGGGTGAAAGGCACCTACCCTTACCCAGTTCCTACAGCTCAGGGCGTAATCTTCTACAGGTTTGCGGGACCTATTCCCAGTGGAAGAGTCTTACACAGTAATATCCTTAACCTCTATTTATTAACAATTACCAAGCAGAATACACCCACTAAACATACAATGCTCTGCTCACCAAGCCCGATCACACAGGCAGACATTCCCTGTTGGCCAGGCTAGGTCGGTCTCGTCTGGGTTCTGGTTGCTGCACGTCATGGTCCTGCAGAGGATTCTAGCAGCTCTGATCTTGGGCTGTGGATTGCAGGTGAGTTCTTCTTTCAAGTCTTTCCTTATTCTTCTTTTTCCCCCCAGTCTCCTTCATGGACCCAAGTTTATATAGTGAAACTTGAGTCCTGATTAGTAAAATGATTGGTTAAAATAGAGCTAAAGTATTATGAAACAATTCTTTGACCAATCATACCCCACCACGTAGTTGATTTCAATCTTGCAAAATCAGTTATTCAACAAACAGAAACAAAGAATCAGACAGAGACCATACAGACGTAGGGGCCGTAAAGGCAAAAACAATAGAAAAGTATAGATTTCACAATCACAACTGCTGCTAAGTGATTTCATGCCAGACAGAATACCAAAGTTTTCTTTAAACATTTTAAGATTTGTTTCTTTCTCTGGTGATGATGGGTACTATTAAGACAGGAGCTTAGACAGTACTTCTTAACAGCCCAATATTATATCGTTTTGGTGCAATTTAGATGGAAAGTGAAGATGTGACTCTCTGCAACTTAGCTCATGGCTGCTGTCTCTCAGTCTGGCTGCTGTTTTCACTGAAGAAGAAGGCCTCACACCTTACACATTCATATTACAATTTGTAATGCCAGACTTATCACTATGGTGCTGCAGAGGAAGGCAATGCTGCTGGTGAGGGATGTAACAAGCACTGGAATTGTAGACAGTGGTAGGGAAAGTGTTTAAAATATTTTCTCTAAGTGAGAAGAAGGCACAGAAATGGGGCCTGCGTCACAGTGGAAGGTAAGCATATTTTATTCATAGCGTCCCTGATGCTATAAAGACTTATATATGTGCTTAACTTTTTGTATATGAATATTCCCATTGAATTCAGTGAGTACAGGCCCGTAGTCTGTATTGTGCAATGCTCCAAAGCAGAGCCGTCCCTTGGATATGGTGAATCGGGGCGACCGCTCCGGGCCCCGCGCTTTGGATGGCCCCACGGGCCATTGGTGCAATTGGTTGGTGCTGGGAACGGTTGGTCCCAGAAGTGCTGATGCGATTGGCCATCGCTGGGCACGATCGGTCCCGGAAGTGATGGGTCGGTCCCAGAAATGACAGATTCGTCATTTCAGCCCCGGATCCCGCACCCTCATAGAGTCGCCCTGCTCCAAAGGAATGTCTGCTGCGCACTCACACCCACACAACTGTAAAAGGCTGGTATTTCGTTCTCTTCTTTAGCATTCAAGGGCTCAGGGTTTTTAATGGGCAATTGCATTCTGCCTCCTTACATTCTTCATGCCATTTCAATGGGAAAAGAATTCCCCTTTACTGCTTGCCCTGAGGTGTTACTGTGCACCATGATACGCTTGTCTTCAGTGCATACCCGTAGGTAGTTGCACTTACCTTTAGTGGGAGATGAAGTGACTCCAGTTTGTAGTCACACCAAGAAAAACTTAGTTAAAATCCAGTTAAGGTGTCTAAAGGGTAAAACCCATCCACAAAAAGCTTTTATAATGGAAATGACTGGTGAGGGAAATGCCTTTCCTATCATTTAGTACCCAAAGTTCACATTAAAACACTCACTGCCAGACTGCATCTGCACACAGTACTCCCTTCCACCTCTGGTGGATACAGGAAAACTCTGCCCGCAAATTATTTTAATGTACACAGTAATTCAAAATCGTAATGCTGATTTCAGCAACACGAGCATGTTTATTGTGGCTATATGTGCACTAGGTGAGTGTATAATATATTCTCTGTCCATGGTTGACTCATGACTGTGAGTGCCAACCTCAGGCAGACCCCAATTAGATTTCACCAGCCCAGTAAAAAGCGTGAACTCCTAAAGCACTATAACAGTCTTACCATGGAGTCACAGACATTCCACAGACATCCCTTGGGCATTCCAGTCTATCTTGCCACCCACACAAGCTGGACTTAGTGATAGATGGTTGCTATACATCAAAGACCACAAAATATTCATGTTGCTCCCAATCCCAAGAGACCAGTCAAGGTCAATTTGTACCACTCATCTCACCCCAAAGACAACACTATAAGTCAATCCTATAGTAAACTATCTAAGAAAAGAAATGAGAGAGTTATTACAAGGAAAAGGCAGGCAAACATATGCACACAAATAAGTTACCATCTGTGGTTTCAAAAGGTGACAGAGTTGTAGTAATCTGTCAGTTCTGCATGTCTTTTAGGGCTAACCCAGGAGACTGGGGGGATCTCTGCTTCCGTTTCAAAGCTCCAGCCCTGTGAGTCCAAACAGCAAAAGATGAACAATTTTCTTGTCAGCTATTTTTATTTCCTTCTTCCAGAATTCAAGCTGATGGGAGAAGCCCTTTTGCACATAGCCTCTTCGTGGGTGTGAGGGGGCAGTTAACAAAGCCATTGTATTTTAATGTCTCACAAAGGCCAATTTAGTTTGGATAGGTCTGCTTAATGGCCAGGAGTGGGTTCCCAGTTTCAGAGCAAACATTTTTTACTGTTACAAAGCAAAAACTTAAATATTACCTGATAGCATGTGATAAACTATTATAGGTGAGATTAATACATGCAGCAGCTTACAAATATTTCATAAAGTCTAAAACTAAATGCATTTTTATAAGTCCAATACCCGTCTTAACCATACTAACACACAGGTGAAAACCACTGGTTTCCAGCAATGAAGCCTTGGCAAGAGCTGGCATTTGGTCTGCCAGTGTCACACCTTGTTTACTTCTTATATGTAAACTGATGTGAACACACATTCCTTTGTTTAAGACAGACCTGCTTAACCACTCCTGCCTAATCGATGCTCTGTGGGTTTGAACATGTGCTGCCAACTTCACACAGGGGAAATTCATAACTTTATGTTGCTACGTATACTATGATATTATTGACCAGTGAGTTATTACTTTTCAAATGATACTTCACAAGATATATGTTGTACAAAGATTATTAGAGCGCCGGATGTGAATACAGGCAAGTGCTGGCATAGGAGTGTGCAGGGGGTGTTCTGGGGATGTGAGGATCATATTGGAGGCAGGGTGATAGCATGCAGCCCAATAGGGTGTGATAAATCATCCTGAGGAGGATACTGTAATTTAGACAGGCCCCAGACACAGCAAACTAGGATTAGGAGGGTGCAAAGCCACTGCAGTGCATTATGTGCTGTGCCTCTTAGAGGTGTAGCATTTTGTAGTGCTGTTTACACCTGTGCAAAGCAGATGTAAAATGCTACCATTCAGCCATGGTGAGGGTTTGTATTGCCTTTGTACTCACTGTGCACAGGTGGTAATGATCACACAAGGTGCACAAAGAATCAGGCCACACGTTTTCAGCAAGCACTCAGTCTTGTATAAAGGCTGGGATGCATGCTTCAGGAGCACTCTCCCAATATTATTTGCCACAAAGTCTGAATGTTTCTGTCCCTGCCAGCAGGTATATGGGATCTTGGGGAGCAATTACCACACAGGTGGGGTGCAAAATAAACTTTATTAAGAAAATGCAAAAACAGGGAAAATTCAATAGTGAGGGGTATGGGGTTTGTTAAGGTAGACAATTGGGGAGGGGTTTCTTTTAGTAAATAGGATAGGGGGTTTCAATAGTGGGGTACAATACAGTTGGTAACCAATTAACACTGAAGTATAACTGTAACAGGTAGCTAACAATTTCTATGTAAAGGGTGTGTCACAGCAGCATATAACCAACTAACAGTTATGGGTAAAATGTGTTAAATAACTAACAACCCTAGGTAAAAATGTGTCACAGTGGTGTAAATATAAAATGCGAAGTGTGTTAGAGAGAAAAAGGGTAACCAATGGGGTTTTATGCTAGACTTCAGTAATACAATTGAGGTTTGGCAGCAGTAGGAGCGGAGTGAGCACGTGGGGGGAAGGGATTAAAAGAGGAGGGAGATTTAGACTCAGGGAGACACAGATTGCAGACAGACTGCAAGTTTAAATAGCAGACTAAAAGAGAGAGAGAGAGAGGAGAAAGTGGTAGAGGAATGAGGTTGGGGGATGGGGGAAGACAGACTTAATCACAATTATACAGAACACAGCAAAATCTTATCTATGATCTAACTTAACCAATACTGCACAAATTAGCAAGTAACAAAACACAATGCAACAATTCTTTAAGCCTAATTTACAGAGTACAATGCAAGCAATTTTCTAAACCTAACTTAACCACAGCTATGCAAAATGAAATTACAATTTATCTAGACTAAAGGCTAAACTTAACCTAATGGATGCACCTTATACTAGTAGTTCCAGAGGGCAGAGTGGTGTGAGCCCAGGATGCAGCTCCAGGGTGGGGTTTAACTAGTGGTGGCTGCAAGCAGGCTTATTTCTAGCAGCAAAGACGCTGCAGAGCTAGAAGCAGATTACAGATACAGACCAAGGAGTTAGCTTGGGTCTGCCCGCTGGGAAAAGAAAAGTCAACAGTAAGAACCAGGGGAGTGTGCAAGAGGTTTTTCCTTACCAATCCCCAAAGCAGCAGCAGGAACAGCAGTTTCAGCATCAGAGGACGCAGATAGGACTCGATTCGCTTACACTAATTAGGAGATCTCCAGACACAAATTCGTTGTTCGTGGGAGGGGAGTTTAAAAATGGGGGTACNGGCTGGGAGGGGCAGCCACACAGGACAAACAGAAAGGAGGGGGGGGGGAAGGAATGCAGCAGGGGGACAGCTGTAACAGACAGTTTCAACTGACCTCAGCTGTGAAAGCTTATCGGAGAGTTGCACCCTCATAGGGTAGCTTCTTCAGACACATCTCTGTTAATGTTGGCAAAAGAAATTAGGGTAAGAAATGTTAAACTGGTCTTAAAACCTAAAAAGGGGCTAAACTGTCTATAATGGAGAAAATGGCTCCTAAAAATCAATATAAGGGATTCTCTGTTTTTTTATTGCAATCTCTATTTTTAGAATGCAACAGAGAGCTTTCGTGGGTGAATACCCACTTCGTCAGACGCATGGTATTCACCCACAAAAGCTTATGCTCCAATACATCTGTTAGTCTTAAAGGTGCCACAGGACTCTCTGTTGCTTTTTACAGATCCAGACTAACACGGCTACCCCTCTGATATTTTTAGAATGTTAGTCATATCATCGGAAAAATTCTCTCAGCAGTTGCAAAAGAATGAACATGTCTCTGCTAACTAAAAAAAGGATATTTTTTTCTCACTGACAGTGCAGTGTCCTGTCAAGGGATTAGACATTATTTTATTCAATAGCATGTCTCATTACAATTGTAGATGGCTTGCTATACTGCAGCAAAATAATTTAAACTAAAAAAAAACTACAAGGGGCTCCTAGTGACAAACTGACTAAAAATGCAATCGATGCAGTCAAAATAACAAAAAGAGTTTGCAATTTGGTTTTACTACATTATTTTAAATGTTTGTAGTTTAGCACCAGTCTGTACATCCATTGCTTTTTTTTCTAGTGCAAATACTATAGCTTTTGCTTCTGCCACGCTATTAACTGTAAAGAATCTAGAGGTAAAATGATTATAGATGGCAAGAGCATGGGGATTGCTGCTCCCAACAACCAGGGCCGGATTAACCTTCCTGTGCACCCGGGGTTATTAGATTTTGTGGGGCCCCTGTATACAAGTCTTTACTGTATTGAAGGCTGTACTGAAATCAAGGAACTCTTTCTCCTTCCTCATTTTCACCAGCAGAAAGAACAGGAAAAACAACAAGGAGTCCTTGTGGCACCTTAGAGACTAACAAATTTATTTAATGCCCAAATCAATTTGTTAGTCTCTAAGGCCTGGTCTACACTACGATTTTAGGTCGAATTTAGCAGCGTTACCTTGATTTAAGCCTGGACCCGTCCACACGACGAAGCCCTTTTTTTTCTACTTAAAGGGCTCTTTAAATCGATTTCTTTACACCACCTCCGACGAGGGGATTAGTGCTGAAATCGGCTTTGACGGGTCGAATCTGGAGTATTGTGGACGCAATTCAACGGTATTGGCCTCCGGGAGCTATCCCAGAGTGCACCATTGTGACTGCTTTGGACATCAATCTGAACTCGGATGAACTGGCCAGGTACACAGGAAAAGCCCCGCGAATGTTTGAATTTCATTTCCTGTTTGCCCAGCATGGAGAGCACAGGTGACCACGCAGAGCTCATCAGCACAGGTAACCACGATGGAGTCCCAGGATCGCAAAAGAGCTCCAGCATGGACCGAACGGGAGGTACGGGATCTGCTCGCCATATGAGGAGACGAATCCGTGCTAGCGGAACTCCGTTGCAGTAAACGAAATGCAAAAACATTTGAAAAAGTCTCAAAGAGCATGAAGGACAGAGGCCATAACAGGGATGCACAGCAGTGTCGCGTGAAAATTAAGGAGCTAAGGCGAGCCTACCACAAAACCAGAGAGGCAAACGGAAGGTCCAGGGCAGAGCTGCAGACATGTCGCTTCTACGCCGAGCTGCATGCCATGCTAGGGGGTGCAGCCACCAGTAGCCCAACCCTGTGCTTTTACTCTGTCAATGGAGACTCACGCAACACAGAAGCGGGTTCTGGGGACGAGGAAGACAATGGTGATGATGAAGAGATTGAAGATGGCTCACAGCAAGGAGGCAGAGAAACCATTTTCCCCAACAGCCAGGATATGTTTATCACCCTGGACCTGGAGGCAGTAAATCCCGAACCCACCCAAAGCCAAAGCGTGCTCGCAGACCCTGAGGGCGGACAAGGGACCTCTGGTGAGTGTACCTTTGTAAATATTACACATGGTTTAAAAGCAAGCGTGTTTAATGATTAATTTGCCCTGGCATTCGCGGCCAGGACAGCTACTGGAAAAGTCTATTAACGTGTATTCGGATGGAGCGGAAATCCTCCAGGGACATCTCCAGAAAGCTCTCCTGGATGTACTCCCAAAGCCTTTGCAAAAGGTTTCTGGGGAGGGCTGCCTTATTCCGTCCGCTATGGTAGGACACTTTACCACGCCAGGCCAGTAGCACGTAGTCTGGAATCATTGCATAACAAAGCATGGCAGCGTATGGTCCTGGGTTTTGCTGGCATTCAGACAACATCCATTCCTTATCTCTCTGTGTTATCCTCAGGAGAGTGATATCATTCATGGTCACCTGGTTGAAATAGGGTGCTTTTATTAAGGGGACATTCAGAGTGCCCGTTCCTGCTCGGCTGAACAGAAATGTTCCCTGCTGTTAGCCACGCGGTGGGGGGAGGGGCGAAGTGATCATCCCAGGGAATTGGGGGTGTATGTGTGTATGGGGGGGGGGGTTAGTTGGGTTTGTGCTGCACGTTAACCCAGAAACTGCATCCCCTCCTTTTAAATTGCCATACCATTTTAAATGGCCAACCCAACGGCCGCTTGGTATGGAAAATGAGGGCGCTGCTGTTTGAAACCATTCCCACATGTTATTAAGGTTAAAGAAGCCAAAAGACTGTGGCTTACCATGGCTGCCTGCAAGCCGAATTCTGTTGCCTGGCACTGCGTGAGTGATCTCTCACACCAAACCGGCAGGCCCTCAATATAAATAGAGGCAAAATACGACCTTGTAACGAAAGCATATGTGCTATGTAATGTGAACAGCAAGGTTTAACGGGAAAGAGTGATCCTATTGTTCTCTAAAATGTGTCTTTTTAACTACCAATCTCCCTTTTCCCCCACCAGCTGCAAATGTTTCTCCTTCGCAGAGGCTAGCGAAGATTAGAAGGAGAAAAAAGAGGACTCGGGATGAGATGTTCTCGGAGCTCCAGACGGCCTCCCACGCTGACAGAGCACAGCAGAATGCTTGGAGGCAGACAATGTCCGAGTGCAGAAAAGCACAATTTGAACGCGAGGAGAGGTGGCGGGCTGAATCGCGGGCTGAAGAGGAGAGGTGGCGTCAGATTGAACACAGAAGGCATGAGTCGATGCTCCGACTGCTGGAGCATCAAAGTGATATGCTCCAGCGTATGGTTGAGCTGCAGGAAAGGCAGCAGGAGCACAGACCGCCGCTACAGCCCCTGTGTAACCAACAGCCCTCCTCCCCAAGTTCCATAGCCTCCTCACCCAGACGCCCAAGAACGCGGTGGGGGGGCCTCCGGCCACCCAGCCACTCCACCCCAGAGGATTGCCCAAGCAGCAGAAGGCTGGCCTTCAATAAGTTTTGAAGTTTTTAATTTTTAAAGTTTTAAAGTGCACTGTGTCCTTGTCCTTCCCTCCTCCCCCACCCCACCCGGCGCTTCCCTCCTCCCCCATCCCTCCCGGGCTACCTTGGCAGTTATCCTCCTATTTGTGTGAATTAATAAAGAATGCATGAATTTGAAGTAACAATGACTTTATTGCCTCTGCAAGCGGTGATCGAAGGGGGGAGGGGAGGGTGGCTAGCTTACAGGGAAGTAGAGTGAACCGGGCGGGGGGGGGAGGTTCATCAAGGAGAAACAAACAGAACTTTCACACCGTAGCCTGGCCAGTCATGAAACTGGTTTTCAAAGCTTCTCTGATGCGCACCGCACCCTGCTGTACTCTTCTAATCGCCCTGGTGTCTGGCTGCGCGTAATTAGCGGCCAGGCGATTTGCCTCAGCCTCCCACCCCGCCATAAACGTCTCCCCCTTACTCTCACAGATATTGTGGAGCGCACAGCAAGCAGTAATAACAATGGGAATATTGTTTTCGCTGAGGTCTAACCGAGTCAGTAAACTGCGCCAGCGCGCTTTTAAACGTCCAAATGCACATTCTACCACCATTCTGCACTTGCTCAGCCTGTAGTTGAACAGGTCCTGACTACTGTCCAGGCTGCCTGTGTATGGCTTCATGAGCCATGGCATTAAGGGGTAGGCTGGGTCCCCAAGGATAACTATAGGCATTTCAACATCCCCAACGGTTATTTTCTGGTCTGGGAAGAAAGTCCCTTCCTGCAGCTTTTGAAACAGACCAGAGTTCCTGAAGACGCGAGCGTCATGTACCTTTCCTGGCCATCCCACGTTGATGTTGGTAAAACGTCCCTTGTGATCCACCAGTGCTTGCAGCAGCATTGAAAAGTACCCCTTTCGGTTTATGTACTCGCTGGCTTGGTGCTCCGGTGCCAAGATAGGGATATGGGTTCCATCTATCGCCCCACCACAGTTAGGGAATCCCATTGCAGCAAAGCCATCCACTATGACCTGCACATTTCCCAGAGTCACTACCCTTGATATCAGCAGGTCTTTGATTGCGTGGGCTACTTGAATCACAGCAGCCCCCACAGTAGATTTGCCCACTCCAAATTGATGTCCGACTGACCGGTAGCTGTCTGGCGTTGCAAGCTTCCACAGGGCTATGGCCACTCGCTTCTCAACTGTGAGGGCTGCTCTCATCTTGGTATTCTGGCGCTTCAGGGCAGGGGAAAGCAAGTCACAAAGTTCCATGAAAGTGCCCTTACGCATGCGAAAGTTTCGCAGCCACTGGGAATCGTCCCACACCTGCAACACTATGCGGTCCCACCAGTCTGTGCTTGTTTCCCGGGCCCAGAATCGGCGTTCCACGGCATGAACCTGCCCCATTACCACCATGATTTTCACATTGCTGTGGCCCGTACTTTGTGAGAAGTCTATGTCTATTTCCTCATCACTCTCGTCACCGCGCTGCTGTTGCCTCTGCGCTGCTGTTGCCTCCTCCTCCTCCTCCTCCTGGTTTTGCTTTGACAGGTTCCGGCTATGCATATACTCCAGGATAATGCGCGTGGTTGTCATAGTGCTCATAATTGCCGCGGTGATCTGAGCGGGCTCCATGATCCCAGTGCTATGGCGTCTGGGCAGAAAAAAGGCGCGAAACGATTGTCTGCTGTTGCTTTCACGGAGGGAGGGAGGGAGGGAGGGAGGGCCTGACGACATGTACCCAGAATCACCCGCGACACTGTTTTTGCCCCATCAGGCATTGGGATCTCAACCCAGAATTCCAATGGGCGGCGGAGACTGCGGGAACTGTGGGATAGCTACCCACAGTGCAACGCTCCAGAAGTCGACGCTAGCCTCGGTACTGTGGACGAAGTCCGCCGACTTAATGCACTTAGAGCATTTTGTGTGGGGACACATACAATCGACTGTATAAAAACAATTTCTATAAAACCGACTTCTATAAATTCGACCTAATTTCGTAGTCTAGACATACCGAAAGGTGCCACAAGGACTCCTTGTTGTTTTTGCTGATACAGACTAACACGGCTACCCCTCTGAAACCTGTCAGAAAGAACAGGGTATCTGTTCTATGGACAACGCACAATGCAGATTGTAGTCTAAAATCCCGTAGTAACACTTCTACTGTAGAACACTGTAGCATTTTTAATAAAGATAGAACAAATCCCATCTCTATGTATAACTGGTAAAACAGGTTACAGAGCACTTTGGAATCTGTGGACTAAAGGGGTCATATAAATGCCAGTCAGTTTTAAAGAGACAAGGTGGGTGGAGTAATAATTTGTATTGGACCAAGTTCTGTTGGTGAGAGAGACAAGCTTTGGAGCTTACATGGAGCTCTTCTTCAAGTCATTAACATGTATTATTACAGGTCTGTGAAAGATACTGTTTCTTTGCACAACCCTCAGCCAGGCTAGCTCTTGTACACTGAGAGACCAGCTAGTATTTCTCGTAGGTGCTATGGGCCCTTTCTTACTGATATTCTGAAGGGGTTTTTATATGAAAATGTAAATAAAATCTCTAACTCACAAAAGATCTAGCATCACTTTGTCTAGAACTGAGCCTCAGCTAGCCCCCTGATCTGAACACTCCTGAACTTTGAAGAAGTTTACATCAAGACCCAGATTCTGTGGCTTAGGCAGATGTGTGCGTGGATATAAAATAAGCCAGTGAGAAGCAAGCACTGTATCCAAGTATGGTGGGGGGTTGAGGGGAGAAATGTGTGCAATGTTTATGGGAGCTAATACTGACCCAAATGAAGTGTTCTAGGTTCTCTTCTTGGCATATGGATAAGAACTCCATGCTGCTCTTCCAGGTGACCGAGGGACTACGCCAGTGGTGCATATAAAGAAGACATATAATGTTTGTCCACTTTGTGGTGTGGCTATTTTGCAAACCTGAGAATAGTACAGTACTTGCTCTTTTTCAAGCTTCTATCATTGATTTTGTTGCTCTCATAAGGATGCCTGCTGTCTCTTGGTTCCCACCAGAAATGGAAATGCTGAAATACCGTGACAGAAGTGCTCAGTTTGTTTGTTTGTTGTTCCAGCCTGACTGGAAGCAGTAATATTGCTGTGAAATAATGTTGTGAAATTTCAAGCCTAATTTTGCAGACTCTGGCAGGTTCAGATCAGCATCTGGATGCTTAACTTCCAAAAGGTTTCTGGCTGCTGAATACCCAAACTCAACCTCTTGAGGATCACCCACCACTAGTTATCATGTTATGGGGATTGTTTCCATATAATTCTCACATGGTTAATGTAGTTGCATCCATTATGTAAAATGTCTCTTTTCCTCTATTATACAGTGATGGAATTAACATGCAACCCATAGCATGTTGGATGGTTGCAATATAAACACAAATAAGAAATTATTTCAGTATATCAAAAGAAGTAAACCTGTGAGAGAATCAGTTTGTTGGTGAGACTACTAAAGCAAATAAAGGAAAATAAGGTTATTGCAGAGATGCTAAATTATATCTTTGTATCACTCTTAGATTACCTACTCCTTTTTGGGTGATACAGATTAAGGTACTCTTTAGAGACTGAAAGCACGTTAGACAAACACCTGTCAGGGATGGTCTAGATAATTTTTAGTCCTGCCTTGAGTGCAAGGGACTGGATTAGAAAACCTTTTGAGGTCCCTTCCAGTCCTACACCTCTATGCTTCTATGTCTATGCTGGAAGAAAGTGACACATTAAAGAGCAATATATTACTTCAGCCAGATGATGTACATCCAAGAATTCTGAAAGAATTCAAGACAGAAGTAGGTGAGTTGCTAACAAAAATATGCATTTTTCTCAGTAAAATCAATTACTGCATGAGAGAATGGCAGAAGTTGTTCCTATCTTTACTAAATGAGTTTGTGGTGATCCTCCTGGGTATTACTGACAAGTAAACTTTAATTTCATACCAGTTAATGTGGTAGAAATGATAATTAAATAGAACTGCAAAACACCTAGATGAACAGGAACTGAGAGGGATAAAGAAAAATCATACTTCTCTAACCTATTAGAATTCTTTAAACATCTCAGTAGAACAGGGAAAAAAGAGAACATGGCTGACAACCAATGTGGCTTTTCAAAAAACTATTGACAAAGTCCCCTACAAGGGACTATTAAGGAAATTTGGTAGCAATAGGATAAGAGAGTGCAGAAATGGATCAAAAACTGGCTAAGAAATAGGAAAATGAAGAGTAGGAATGAGTGGTACATTTTCAGCATGGTAAAAGGTTATCAATGGGTACACTAATGTTCTGTACTACAACCAGTGTGGTTTTGCACGTTTGTTGATTATCTGAATATTATCTTGATGAACTCCATCATATGACCATTTTTTTAATGAACACACAAACTATTTCTCATCTGCACATGTCCCATTTATTATCTATATAAAAACATGCTGAAGTCTAACTGACAGGCCACATCAAGATCTACATGTACAACAGTGGCACAGCATTGTCTTCCAGGAACAAAGGAACTGGCATCACTGCCATAAAAAGTCTCCCTTCTCCCCACCACTACCCCATCTCTTAGCAGCACATCCCAGATGTAGTATGAATTTCAGCCTGTAGATGGAAAAATCCAAAGGTACTGCCACTCTCCTAATTACAGAGGGAGAGGGGGGCTCCGACCAGGAAGAGGGAGACAAGTTGGGGAGGATGTGCTTGTACAGAATGATGAGATGGCGGGCAAACTCCCTCAACTTGGCCAGATATCCTGGAAGGGTGGATAACATGGAGACCTTGCTTCGCCTCCCTCTTTGGCATGCATATATATAATGTTATGTTTAGTGTGGTGGACAAGCAAAGAATAGCCTCCGTAACCATTGCCAAAAGACACAACTTAGTGAAACATTTCCAAGTGTGTTCAAGTCAGGAATCCTGTTTTCCTTCTGTTCCTTAACCCTGAGGGAAGTACTCCAAGCAACCACTGCCCTTTTAGTCATACCCCAATAAAGCCTATGAGAAAGTCTATGCTGTTCTCGCTCCACGCTTTATCTCATTCCTTCCCAAATTATCACACAAGAAGAGGTCAAACACTAGACTACAGTCTCGGCTGCTCCCGGTGAGCAATTCTTTTTTTTGATCATGTGATCCAGCCAACTAGGTTCAAGACAATGGTGGAAATACTCCACGCTGTATGTGTTAGAGCACCACTGTCAGCTGGTTTCCTTTATGGTGTGATTTAATTTCCTGAAGACAGGTCTTTGTGGGGAGGGGGTTTGGAGTGGGCCCATACTAGGGACAGAGTTGTTCTCCTTATTATGTGGCCAATTACCTCTCAGGTCAGGGTGTGTGTGAGGATCACCAAGAAGGAACAATAACATCAGGTTGGGATTTTAGATAAAAAAACATGATTAGTGAAAAAACAGGACAGCTGAGGGTGAGGGGGGATTGTATGGAATGGTGTTAGGTAAGGGCAGCGAGATGAGCATAGAAGGATTTTGATAGCTGTGGGGAAGGGGGAAAAAAGCTCCCCACTCCTTCTTTATATTTCTGTGCTTCTATCTCTTTTTCCTTTATCTCACTTTATTTTTTGTTCATTTCTTTAATTCCCCCAGACTTTAGTCTTCTCTGCCTATATTCTTATTGCCTTGGCTTCCTATTCTTATCTCCCTGCTCACTCTCCCCACGCATAGTCACTCTTTTCTCTCATATTCTGTCTGTCCTTTGTCTCTCCACTTCCCTCAGCCCCTGTATCCCACCACAATTCAGTGCTCACAGGGGATGCAGTGGAGATGGGCAGATGCTAGCCCAGGTTGGGTATACCAGCTTACTGCATATATAACAGCAATGCAACAGAGCTGCCATGGGAATCGTCACCATTCACAGAAATGTCTGGGATCTGACCTCCATGTGAATGTATTTATCTATGGGAACACTTGCTAGGGGTGGGGAGAATGCCCACAGGGAGTCATCATACAGGTCATGGTCAGCAGAGGACAAACCTGGTGCGAAGGGATGGACCTTGAAGTGCATATGTGTTTAGGTGGCCAACAGATCCTTCAGGTGAGGTTTACATACATTAGGTAAAAATATTGTTTTTTGTGAAACCGGAAGGGACATGTACAGAAAGCAGTGAAAGCATTTTTCAGGGAGACATGCCCTAAACATGATCAAAAGATGGCTACAAAGGAAATTGTTGAAGAATGCGCCATCAGTGACATTTCACTAGTAAGTCTTATCTGAGTGACTCATATTCTGTCACCAAGAAAAACAGGGTAACTCCTACTAGATAACAACTGTGGAAAGAGTAATTAAAAGAACGGGGGGAATTTCTTTTTTGTTATAAAATATACAAATGCGTTTTCAGCTTAATAGCTGTTTTTTTCCTGCTGAGACAGCTCCGTTTTTCCAGTGTGTTTTTGATATGATATGATATATGTAGACACATATATCTTTTCCTAGTAGAGAGATAGATCCAACTGATGTGAGATTAGTAGAGGAAAGTTCTGTGAGAAAATTCACTTTCAGTATGATCTAATCAAAAACATTTCATGTGTTTTCTCTCTTTTTAAAAAAAAAGCCATGTTAGAAAAAGATCTGTTAATTCTCATAAAGATGCGGTAATAGTGAAGTGTTTCCTGAGGACAGAGTATCAACTGTCAAATTCTCCTCTCAGTTACAACAGTACAACTCTATTGAAGTCAATGGGATTGATAGAGAATTTGGCTTGTAGTTTGTGTGATAGGTTTTACCACCCCTCTTGATCCTATTGGGTTCCAGGGAGGTGGGCAGGCACAAGCTGGCCCATGGCTAACGGACCCTCCCCCCGTCTATGATTATGGGGGACAACAGAAAATATAACAAGGACAGGTGTGAATGTCAAAGGGTCAAAACAAGGGAACCTGAAGGGGACACTGAGCAGAGAACCCTGGACAGCACCCACTGCTCTTGATCTTGAGGAGGGTATGGGGCATGAACAGTGGTCCCATAGCTGGAGGCAAGACCAAAACACCTTTAATTCTGTCAGGCCTGGAACCAGCTGAGGTTAAGTAGCTTGGGGCAAATGCAACTGGGACTCATTATCCTCTCAGGCCCAGGTGACATGCTTAAAAGGAGAAAGAGGAAGGAAGTGGCTAGTTCTTGGGAAAGATTAGGATCAAAGGAAGAAGGGTCTTTGTCACCACATTGTGCTAAAGCATGCTGGTTTTTATTTTGGGATCTATTTGCCCATAAAAGGAAAGACTTTGATTTGGACTTCTATATCTTGGAAGGAGGACAACTAGGTGCCTTATTTAAGATTGGATTCATTGTACCATTGGAGGGAGAGAGAGAAAGAAAGAGAGCATGTCCTGTGATAGTTTGTAAGACATTTCAGGATGTGCCTGGATGAAAAGGAACTGTGAAAACCTAAGAAATTGCTTAGGCAAAGAGCCTCACTAAAAATAAGTTAGCTGTTGCACTGCTCATACAGAATAAACAAGCAATGGTGAGTGTGTGGGATACTACATGTGAAATACTTGTTTAATAAAATAATGCAGACTTCTGTTTTTTTTTAAAGAAAAAAAATGAAACAAATCCCATCTTCAGCCTCCACTCCCTTCTTTTGGGGCAGAGGCTGTGAGTGCTGTTCTGAGGGTCCCTCTGGCTGGAGTCCTCAGAGCAGTAGCAACGGAGAGGCATTTGCTGTCATAAAAATCTACCTTAAAAGAGAGACTGAAAAGCCTGAGCTTTTCCTTTGGGGTGAATGCCTCCTCTTCCTCAGCTTCCTTTCTGCCATTTTGGGGAAGATATATTCATATAAATCTTCCATAATATAAGAACTGATCTGCTTTATGAGAAACAGTGGGTCTCAGTAAATCCATTGCCTGTCTCCACACTGGACAGGAACCAGCTTTCTGTTCTTACTCTGTTTGATTTATTATAACTTCCTCAATTGTGCTGTTTGTTCCTGTAGCACTTGGGGCACCATCGGCTGTGATGCCACGAACTGTTCTTAGGGTCTGAGAAATCCTACACACCCTACTGCCTCCTCAAAACAAAATGTGTGGCTCTCAATCTTCTTTAACCAATTTCCTCATTCTTGCAAAAATCCTGAGGTTAAGGCCAGGGCTGGATTTACACCTTATGTTCTCCTACACACAGCATCTTTAGCGCACACACACACACCCAGCCTACAGCTGACCTTCATGTTTTCTGTAAAAAATGAAACTTTTAACTCACTTTTAACTTTTAGGTGCCCCTAGAATGCTGGTGCCCCTAAGCACATGCCTACTGTGCCTAATTGGAAATCCAGCCCTCGTTAAGGCAGATGTTTTCTCATATCCCTTAAGTCCCACTCCTTCCCTCCTACACACACACACCACTTCTCTGTGGCGCTAGCTCTGGGAGCCAGAGCATCTTCTGAGTGGGGAGTGTGCTAAACAGCATAGTGCTATGGTGCCACAAGTCCAGAAGGAAAGCAAGTGGCGTGGGGCTATTCAGGGTGCTGGCTGCTTCTAATGAACTATATTGTAGAGAGAGGTAAATATCTTCACTAGAGTGTGTCTTCTCACTCCCAAGAGCTGCCACCTTCCCCCCGGTAGGATAGCTGTTAGCATATTTAATCTTAACTTTGCTTATGCTATTGTATTTTATTTCCAGAGGAGCCCCTGTGACTTCCTGTTGCTGCTTTGTTTTCACAGAACCATACAGAAGTCCTTGTGGTTTACTCAAGGTACAGTAATTTTTCTCGCTATATTTCATTGAACTGTGTCAGCAGGAGCTCATCAGCCTGTTCTCATAGCCAGGATCCAGAGCTCTCAAATCTAGTGAATTTTGCAGGACATTACACACATTAGCTGATTCAGGCTTGTGGGCTCCTAACCTCCAATGTTCTACTGCTGTCTAACAAATAGCTGTGTAACCCACAAGCAAAGAGTGTGTCACATCCCCCTCTCATGCCCAATGTACAGAGAAGATAAATTAATCCTTAGCTCAAGTGTACAGGCCTGTGTTTAAGGTCTATGACCTTGTTGATGACCCATGTTGGGGTGGGGCTTATGGTTGCACATGATAGAACTAGTTTATTTAATTCACACAGTAAGAAAACATAATTGAAAACATGCTTTGTAGTTAAATATAATCTGTAAATAGAGTGGCATGCAGAACCCCCGCAGATGTTCCACATCTCATTGTCACACAGTGACAGTGCTTGTGTCACACGCTGGCAGGTTCAGCGGTTGACAGGGGAATGCTTTGTTCAGAGGAATACTTTAATTTGGCTGTAGTGGGGTTGGTTATGGTTCAGGTTTGATCTGGATTGGAAGGCGCTGTAATTTAATGAAGCAATCTCATGAGATTTTGATCCTGAATGGCAAAAACCCCCGAGATACATTCAGGTGAATAGGTTTTCATTGTTTTAGCTGAAATCTTGGCGGAACAGCTGTTTGAGATCTCTGTCAGATGAGTTGTCACCAAAAAATCGATACAGTCACAACCAAAACTGTAGTGGGAAGGCTTGCATCCAGATACTGAAGGTTAAACATCCCACAAAGTTCAAAAGGGTTTGACTCTGTGGTCCTTATTTAGCTCCTTTCCATTTAGTACCCAGGCAAAAATTATTGCACTGAATGTGGATTATCTCTCTAACTGTAACAAAGTACCAAAAATAGTGATTAATTTTGACACTAAGAATAGAAGTCATGAGGCCTGTTAAAAAGAATTTTTTTTTAAAAGTAACCCTTCAAAAATTTGAACTAAGTCACTTTGTTCCATAAAACGGGCTTCTCATCCAATGGGTTATGCAAGATTTGGCTAGCAGTCATGGGAACCTGCAGAGATTATTTTAGAATAAAAACATATTAAAAATTACAAGGGGAAAAACTGTTTATCAGGGTACAGAGTTCAAATGAAGCATGTTTCCACATTCAGATGAGTATGCATGAATGCAAAATAATAAGCAAAAAAGATGTATCTATTGTGTGTCTTGCTCAATTAAAGTGATAACAAAGAATAAGAATTTTCCTACTTGTTCGCTATCAATCTCTCCATAAATAGGGCACTTACTGTATTAAAATACCTTGCATGTGATGTTAGCATAAGGTCTTTATGAAAAGAGTAAAATTCCAGTTCTCATATGGTCATGTTGATAGCCAAGGTCTTAGATTCAGTTCGGTACCATGCAGCTTACTATTTTATTTGTCTAACAGTAGCACCTAGGTGCTGTACAATCACATAGGAAGAGAAAATCCTTGCCCTGAAGAGCTTACATCCTCAGCAGATCAAACCAACAAAAGGTGGGAGAAAGGAGGTATTATAGTTTTCTTTATATTATGACTTTCTTAAATATTGTAGTAACACAAATGCATTTCACAGCACTCTGGTACAGTTTTTAACAGCCCCCTAGCCTTTGTGCTATTTCTTCTCTATGCATTCCAGGATCCAACTTTCTTATAGCTTAAGGATAAAAGGTAATACTTTCAAAAGCAACTGAGGTGCTTTTGAAAATAGGACTTAGGATCCCATGTCACTGAGATGCTTTTGAAATTTTTACACAAAATATCTAAACTGGAGTGCCTAAATTTAGGCATCCGCATCTGTATTTAGCCATCTAAATAAAAGCACCTTGGTTTTCAGAGTTACAGAGTATTTTGAGTTCCCATTGACTTCAGTGGAATTTGCGGATGCTAAGTACCTTTGACAATCAGGCCACCTTCATGTAGGTGTCTAAATACAGATTCAGGATTCTAAATTTAGACATCCAGGTTTTGAGACTTCTGGGTTGGCATATTTAACAAACCATATAACAGGGAGTCGGAGATCTTGTATCTGAAGGTAGTGTTTGTAGTAGATAATGAAGACACAAAATTATTTAGATTCAGTGCAGAGAAGATTGCGAAGAACTTCAGAGGGACTCACATGAATGGACAATATGATAGATGAAGTTCAATGTTGATAAATGTAAAATAATGCAGATTTGAAGAAAAAATGTAAACTACTCATACATATTGCAGTGTACTAAATTAACTGTATCAGCTCAACTCAATAAAGACCTCTGGTCAATGTGCAACTGAAGTAAAAAAACAAAAACAAAAAACAAGGTGTTAGGAGATGCAAGGAATGGGAATCAATGGTGTTGCCTCACGTGCAGCACTGGTCACCCCATCTCAAAAAGGACATTGCAGAATTAAAGGGAGTTGAAAATGATTAGAGGTATGAAAAGACTCTGATATGAAGAGAGATTGAAAAGATTGGGATTGTTCACCTAAGAGGGGGCATGCTACAAATATATAAAATAATAAATGGTCTAACGAAGGTAGATAGTAGATCCTATTCTCTCTGTGTTATTAGCCAAGGGATGTTACATGAAAATAAAGTGTGATAAATTCAAAACTGATTGAGAGATACTTTTTCAGACAACACATAATTAGACTGTGGAACACATTGCAAGATGATAATATTGAGACCAAGAATGCAGTAAGATTGAAAGAGGGATAGGACATTTATATAGATAATGACAATAGCCAGAGCTAGAAAGGAGAAAGAACTTCACGCTTCAGTGTTGAAACCAATCTCTACTGTAGTTTAGGATAAGACCTTCATGGTGTCAGATTATCCCATGTCTGCCTACTGTAGTGTTCCTCTGAATCACCTGATCCTGTATGGGGTCTATGCCTCATTTTGATTGTGGTGCTTTTCTCTGCGCTCTTGCCATAAGATCAAGAGCATCAAGAACAAGTGATGGCTGCAGAGAGGGAAAACACAAGGAGGTATTAAAAAATAAATGAGTGATTTATGTTTAGCATGTACCACACACACAAAAACTACATTAAAAGAACACTATTAAGATTGCAAAGTCAAGCACTCTGAAGTTAGGAAATGGCAGAATTAAGGGTGCCTGTGCAATCTTAATTTGGCTTCCTTGTGCCAACAGAGGAAAATGGGAGATGGGGGCACCCATAGCATCACAAGCAAACATAGATTAATGTTGAACCGACCCAAAATGTTGTGTATCAACATTTCCAAATCAACATTTTTTTTTTAATTCTCCATCCTGCAAAAAATGTCAATAGTTCAGCTTTTCATCCCGATTTGAGATGGAAAACAAATGTTAAAATATCAGAATTTCTCGTGGAATAGAAATTTTTTGACCAGCTCTGTTCCCAAACTCTAATCCTTGGTCCACGGGGAGCAGGCTTACTCACATGGTGCTAGCTGGGACTACAGCTGCTAAACTGTATTAAAAGATTAAATGCTTTCCATGTAAGCAGTTGCTGTAATTACCATGAGGGTGTTACATGATCATGAATGGGAGGGAAGGACTCTGAGTCAGTCAATGCATCCTCGATCCTAAGGGCATTAAAATGTGCTGCATGCTATGAGCAAGTATGAAAACCACTGCCTTGACACCATGCAAAGCCATTGTTTCACACTGAATGAGAGGCAAAAGCCTGCCTTTGTGAGTCAACACCACCATTTCTAGCATCCTCTGGTTTTGTAGGTGAATGTCTTCCATCTGGCCAAGACTGATTACTAAACGTGGGAAATCTGATGCTAGAAATGGTGGTGTTGACTCATAAAGGCATGCCAGTTGGAAAACTGGCACACACACAAAAAACACCACATAGAGGAATAAATCGGAGAGCCAAACAACTTGAGAATGAGGCACCTCAAAGACGAGGCTAAGAAAAGGCTTTCATTGCAATAGTTCTCATTTTGATGGGTTCTGATTCAAGCTTTCCCCATCCCATCTGGTTTCTTCTTTCCTTCAGGGTTTCTGGGTTTACAGACCATAGACTCTTAGCCCAGATCCCTAGCTGGTGTAAATTAGCATCGCTCCTTTTGTCTTCAGTGGAGCTGCACCAATTTATGCCAGCTCAGGATCTGGCTCTCTTGGCTTAAATGGGTCATGCTGCTGAGGATCAATGGAGAAAGAAGGCTTGGTGGGCTTAGAAAAACATTTTTAAATAAGCATGCCTAATCTAATTCACCTAATGGACCCCAGGCAGTTCAGATAGGGATAGATAATAAGACAGAAAATATCATATTCTCTCTATATAAATCCATGGTATGCCCACATCTTGAATACTGTGTGCAGATCTGGTCACCCCATCTCAAAAAAAAAATGTTGGAATTGGAAAAGGTTCAGAAAAGAGCAACAAAAATGATTAGGGGAATGGAACAGCGTCAGAGATTAATAGAACTGTGACTTTTCAGCTTGGAAAAAAGATGACTTGAGGGGGAATATGATAGAGGCCTATAAAATCGTGAAAGGTGTAGAAAAAGTAAATAAGGAAGTATGATTTACTCCTTCACATAACACAAGAATTAGGGATCACCAAATGAAATTAATAGGCAGCCATTTTAAAACAAACAAAAGGAAGTATTTCTTCACAAAATGCACAGTCAACCTGTGGAACTCTTAGCCAGAGGATGTTGTAAAGTTCAAGACTATAACAGGGTTCAAAAAAGAACTAGATAAGTTCATGGAGGACAGGGTCATCAATAGCTATTAGCCAGGATGGGCAGGGATGCAAAACCATGCTCTGAAGTGTCCCTAGCCTCTGTTTGCCAGAAGCTGGGGAGGATGGATCACTTGATGATTACTTTTCATTCCCTCTGAAGCACCTGGTATTGGCCACTGTCAGAAGACAGGATATTGGGCAAGATGACCTTTGGTCTAACCCAGTATGGCTGTTCTCTAGACCTCAGTTTCCCCATATGTAAAATGGGGAGAATGATACTGACCGCCTTTGTAAAGCACTTTGAGGTCTATTGATGAAAAGTGCTATATAAGAGCTAAGTGGTATTATTCCCTCGCAGGGGTTCTTCCACTGACTCTATCTTTAATTAGGAGAGGCATGTAGAGCTGAGAAGAAGACTCTTAGTTACCATACTCCTTACACTCACTTTTATTCCTTATACTAATTGGGTCAAATTCTGCCAGAGATTCTCATGTGCAACCCCAACGACTGTGATAGGCTTGTACTGACTGTAAATCATGGCAGAGTTTGTCCCTTAGGGTGTAAACTCCCTTGTGACCCAGTCAAATAGGAGGTAACTTTTTCTTTCTTATGATCAGAATTAAGTTGACTGGATCCCTAGCAGGCTGAAGAGAAACATCAGCTGCTGCTCTCAGACAGAGAGCAAGTGCCAGCAATTCCCTGGAGTGTTCTGTGATTTTGGTGGGGTGGGGGAGGACCTTTTTTAAAACTGACCAAAAATATGATTTCATTTTGGCTTTTTGATTCCCCAGCTCCAATTCCTTGGCCCCCGTAAGTCTGGCAGTTTTTACAGCAGGTTGTTATCTCAGATATTGGGGAAGTAGAAAGAGAAATGCTTGGAAATCCTTTTTAAAGGAAGTACTGTTATGGTTTTATTTAATTGCTTATATTTTGTGTTAATATTTCTGACTGTCAGAGATAAGGCTGCAATTTAACATCTTTCTGCAACTGTGCTTCCTCGCAAGCTCTGACCTGCTGTGCAAGCTATTGTATCAGACCATTACCAATGTTGTGTTACCAAGGAATTTCCCACTTCTAGCCAGGTTGCACAATCTCTCCTAAAAATGTTCTGGGGGTGGGGGCTAAGGGCTGGAGTCAAGAAATATTGTTTTGCATGATGCATCTTAAATTTTACCCTGATCCTCCCCCTTCCTCCACTCTTATTGCCTCTTTGAAAATAAAGACCATGTTACTCATACATCATAATTGCCTGTCCCTCCACCCCTACAATAACCCCCTTCCTTTGTAAATCAATATAGGGAATGTCTCTGACTTCTTAAGAGGGATTTATAATAAAAGTTTTTCCATCCCCTTGTTAGACTACCATGGGTAGTGTTACTGTAAACCACATGGATGAAGGGAGTGACTATCCGCTTACAATAAGTTAATTAACTGCAGAGCATCTGCCAACTGATGGCCGCAAACTAGAATGGCTTAACCAGTTAGAAAGGACTTCCACTCTGAGTCTGGACTCGCTGGACCTAATCAAGTCCTGTGTAAAGCAGGTGCAGGTCAACGAAAGTCAGCGTTGCATCACTCTCTGATGCCTGCCTGAATTTAGCCAGGTGTATGTGCACCTGACATATTACTATAGCTGGACTGGGACCTTGGTAGTCCCTAAAAAGCAGGCATATTAGCTGAGGCAAAAGCATGCTTCTCCTTGGTTAAACCACTAGTAACCTTGCTATGAGCTATCTGAGCACTGGAAGTCTGGATGTAATAGGAACAGGGCAGGATTTCTCACTGGCAAGGCTCCACTTAAGTTAGTCATAATGGCCCGACCATTTCATTCTCTCCTCCCACTTAAAAAAAAAGAAAAAGACTCACTCTTTCCTGCCTCCTTTTTCCTCTTCCCTTTCTTCTGCTTAATCTTACTTTCCATCCTTTCCCATGGGAGGCTATTCCATGCTCTGCTGAAGTTCCTGCTCCCACTATGGAGTAAGACAGGGAGGCAAGAATACTGCAACCTCAGGAACAGGAAGGGTGCTGCAGCCTCTGCCACTTCCTAGGGCAGAGACAGGTCTGCACCAGGACTCAAGCTATTTGAGGAAACCTTTTCCTAGAGATTTGTAAAGGAAAGGCTTTCACTTATTAAATCACAAGGGGCACTGAGGCCATGGAAAGCAGTGGCAGCTGAGAGCTGTGGAAATTGCAGTAGCAATATGGAAAATGGGAGAGTGGGTCTAGGGTGACCAGATGTCCCGATTTTATCGGGACCGTCCCGATATTTCGGTGTCTGTCCCGCGTCCCGACTGATCTTTGGTCGGGACGCATTTTGTCTCGATATCCGCTGGCAGCACTGTGGTGTTTTTTTATTGTTTTTTTTCTCTCCCTCGGCTTTTTTTTTTGGTAAGCCCCCCCCCCCCCATGTGTCCCGATATTTTCTTCCCATCATCTGGTCACCCTAAGTGGGTCATAACTAAGTGTTTGAAGGGGCAAGAGTGATCCTAGAAAAAGGAGATGCTGGAATGTCATGTGGGGACAATAAGCTTGAGGCGTCCAGATTGCAGCTGTTAGGGTATTTGTTCCCCAGGCCTTGGGGGAGAAAAATATTGATCCCAGGGAGAATGGAGGTGTAAATCTTTCAGGAATGAGATAGTAGAAGACTTGGATGTGCCTGTGAGACATCAGCTATAGCCAAGGGCTGCAGCAGACAGTTTGGGATCAAGAGAACCCCACCACTTTCTCACCATCTCTCAGATTTTTAGAGCACTACACAAACAGGTAGAATACAATCCTGGAACTAGAAGGAGACTGAAACACCATAAAAAGAACATCAAGGCTCAAAAACATGTAGAGAAGGGTTTTACACTTTTATAAAAAAGTTGACCAGATTGAACTAAGAACAGATGCTCAAGGAGGGACACATTGGTAAAAGGGGCTGAGAAACCCAGCAGATAGAGCATAGCCTACTCTCAGGGAAAGGCTCTTAAAGTTGGTCTCAGGTATCACCAGGGCACCCATTATTATACGTTCACTTTAGTGGTAGTTTGCAAAATGTAATAAATCTGAGGGTTAAACAATCTGGATTTTTTTCTGGTATTGTTAAGAATGTTATTGCTGTATCCACGTTGTATGTCTTGACCTTCTTTAGTTATGCCCATATGCAAGGGATTGAGTTCTGGATGGTTGACTTTTTTTTAAGAATTTCCTGATATTCTCCCGCTTCCGTCCTTTTGTTTAATTTATTTTTAACCTAACAGAAACTTGGAGGAAAGAGACTTCAGTGTTGAAATACTTGGCTTTGTTTCTGACAAGTTATGCTGGATCAGAGAAGTCTGAATCCTGATAGGAGAAAGACACACTGCTCTACTTATCATCTCATGAGAAAATCTACAGTTAAAACTGTCCAAGTTTACAAAGGAATCAAAAATAAAGTGTCCACAGAGGAGGATGAGGAGAGGCACAGACAGCAAAGAGACAAAGTAGTCAATAGACTTTCCCTAACAGGTGACTTATTGAGAGGATCTTTGGGACAGAATGTGCATTTTCTTTCAAATCACAAACCTTTGCTTTTAAAAAATCTTCGTGTTTTTCATTGGAAACTTGACTATGTTGGGATGGAGTAGCTAGGAATTGTGAATGGTCTTTCATCTTCACAGTTCTTTTTTAATCTCAAGATAATTAATGACAAATTAATTTGAAGTTGCTGACACATTTGTATAGGCTAGTCTGGACACTCTCTAAGGACTTGTTAACATATGGAGCTATTTAGCAATAGCTGTTGAGGAACAGATATTCCTGAATAATTCCAAATGTGAACACTCCTATTCTGGAATGTGAGTGCCTGGTTCCTGTTTAGTTCATTGGTTCAAGTTAAACAGGATGAGGCACTTCTATTCCAGCATAAAAGTGTTCAAACTTGGAATTATTCAGACAGAACTATTATGCTTTAAACTTATACATCTATTTCATGTACTGCACCCTGGGCAGGGCCGGTGCAAGGATATTTTGCACCCTAGGCGAAACTTCCACCTTGCGCGCCCCCCCCCCCCCCCCCCCCCGCACATCCGTTCCTTGAGGGGCAAATCCCCCCGAGCCTTTATCACCCCCAGGGGGCAGCCCTGCCAAGGGGCTGCTCCCCAGACCAGGTTCCCCCCTCCCCGCCCCCTGAACTCCCCTGGAGGGTGAACAACCCCCCCGCGAGCTCACCCCACCCCGGCGGCCCCCACACCGAGTCCACTCACTGGGTTTGCCAGGCTTGGGCCACTGCAGCAGCGCGGCAGGGAGGAGCCGCCTTCCGGAGGCACCGGAGAGCCAGAGCGTCCTGCTTGTGCCGGCGCGCCCCAGCCATGGAGGAGCCGGGGCGGTGCAGTGGGGCAGCAGCCCTGCAAAGGCGGCGGCGTGGCTAGCGGGGAGCAGCTGCGCCCCTTGCCCCTCCTGCCTGGCGCTCCCCCCCAGGGGCTCCTGCAAGCTGCAGCGGATGCATGCGGGCGCCGGCTCCCCAGGCACCCCCCGGCTGCCCCCTCGCCGTGCTCAGGCTCTGCGGCTCCCGGGAGTGTGAGCCACCACCGCCGCTGCCCCTCCCGGAGCAGGGTCAGGGCCCCGCGACCCGGGTGGCTCACATGCCCGGGAGCCACAGAGCCGGAGCGTGGTGAAGGGGAAGCCGGGGGGCGCACGGGAGCTGGGGGGCGCATGCATCTGCTGCAGCCTGCAGGAGCCCCCGGGGGGGGGCGCCAGGCCGCACCCTGGGCAGGAGGGGCAGGGGGCGCGGCTGCTCCCCGCTAGCCATGCCACTGCCTTTGCAGGGCTGCTGCGCCCATGTACCGCGCCGGCTCCTCCATGGCTGGGGCTCACCACCCCCACAAGCCCATGCTCTGGCTCTCCGGTGCCTCCGGAAGGGGGCTCCTCCCTGCCAAGCCAGGGTACTGCTCTCAGGAGGGGGCTCCTTGTCCCCTGACTGCCACCTCCTGAGACCCCCCCACCCTAACTGCCCCCCTAGGACTCTACCCCCTACCTGTCCCCTGGCTGCCCCAACCCTTATCCACACCCCCGCCCCCAGACAGACCCCTGGGACTCCCACGCCCCATCCAACCGCTCCCCGCTCCCTGACAGCCCCCCCAGAACTCCCAACTCATCCAAGCCTCCCCCCGCTCCCTGACAGCCCCCCCAGAACTCCCAACCCTCCCCCCGCCCTGACAGCCCCCCCCAGAACTCCCAACTCATCCAACCCTCCCCCTGCCCACTGACAGCCCCCCCAGAACTCCCAACTCATCCAACCCTCCCCCCGCTCCCTGACAGCC